>JABVXU010000350.1:0-58917 GCA_013365365.1 Cruorifilaria tuberocauda
CATCTAATGATCGATTTATGAAATTGTTTTTGTATTGAATTGATTTGATTTGAATCAATTAAATTTGATTTGAACTGATCAAATCGAGAATTTGTTTGATTTCTATTTTACTTTCATTTTCCTATTACAATGTCATTTCATATATTTTGCTCACTTCTTCGAATCGTAAAATTTAATATCATAACAATGAGATATATTCAATGCATTCAACAATAAGTATCAGCAAAATTGACATGTAAAATAAACAGGTAAGTAAATGTAGTAAATAAACAAGTAAATAAATACAACAAATAAGTACAATAGCTATCGTGCATACTCTAATTCTCATTAAAGTTTTATTCAATTTCATGCTAAGTTTGAAGCTAAAATTTATCATATTGATTTATTTGAATAACTAGGAATTTAAAATCTATCGTATTCAATTATTTCAAGAATTCCTAACTTTCAAGTATAATTTAATTTAAGGAATGAATGTTCAATCAATTTAAGAAATGTTCAATCATTTCGTAAATTTAAAATCGAAATTCCAATTACTAAATTTTAATTGCACTTTTTACATTGAATGCAGGAAATATTTGTGTGTATATTCTTTGATTTCAATACATTTTCACTTTACCATAGAATTTAGTTAATTAACTAATTTAATTAATTAGTAATTAAGTAATATTGATAATGTTTTACATTTTACAAACATAGTTGAGAAAAAAGTAATATTTCAATTAGCATTTAACTTTAAGTGTAAATTTGTTTTTTTGCTTTCTTTTTCAAATACTTTGTTATTTGTTAAAGTTAAAGTATATGATACCTTGTTGATAACAAAAATGATAGGTACTTGAAAATCAATTTACTGATCAAAAATTATGACGTAAAGTAACCAACGGATCATTCGTCTCCTCATTCGATCATCTGATATCCATTGCAAATATTATTCTGGCTAATATACTCATGAAACAAATTATCATCGACATTAATTAATTATTTATCATGAAACTTTGAAAATTTGAGATCATCAACTTGAATAAAGTAAGTTTACTTCTATAATGTGAAATTAGGTTAAAATTGCTCTTTTCTCATGAATGTGAAAAGGAAGCATAACCATAACTCGAAATTAAAAATTTAAATTATAAAATTATTGATTACTTTGAATTTCATACATCTTTGCAAATATTTACGATATTAAGTGAATATTTTTGCATACTTCAACTTACTTCAGCTAATTATTCCCACCTTTGCTAACATCTTTACTCGTTCATTAAACTCAAAGCTTTCTTTACTTTACCTTCTTAATCTCTTCTTTTTTTTACATTTGAAAATTGGAAATTATTAATTATTCATTTTATCCAAAAAAAAACAAACAAAAAACTATAATATCACAATATGATAATTTAGCATGATAATATGATAAGTGATAATTTAATATGATAATATGATAAATGATAATTTAGCATGATAATATGATAAGTGATAATTTAGTATGATAATATGGTAAGTGATAATTTAATATGATAATATGATAAGTGATAATTTAATATGATAATATAATAAGTGATAATTTAGCATGATAATATGATAAGTGATAATTTAGCATGATAATATGATAAGTGATAATTTAGCATGATAATATGATAAGTAACATGATAATTTTATATTTGTTATTTTTTTTATGGAAATATTTAATTTCTATAATTTTTAATAAAAATTTCTAAAAGAATAAAAATACAAAATTAAAAAAAAAACTTATAGGAATTATTTATTTCTGTAATATTTCATTTCTTAAAAATCGTAAAAAACTTTTTTTTTTTTCATTTTTAAATAAAAAATAAAACGTGCAGTTGAACAAATATTTTCATAGCCTAAAAAAAGAGAAATGATTGAATTTGAAAATAGTTTTTAGCTTGCTTTTATCGAAGCTACAAATTACAAATGCAAAAAAAAGTTCCGAAGTTATTTTAAATTCAAATTTATTCTTCACCAATCATTAATAATACCTTTACTTACCTTAAAACACTTTCAATCAAACAAACTCTTCCGTTTTTTCAAGCAAATTTTTGTTAAACTTTCTTTTTCTTTTGAAAATTTCCATTAAAATTAAATGATAAAAGTAATTTAGCTGATATGAAAATGATAAGTGATATGGAGATGATAAGTGATATAAAAGTGCTTTGAATGAAAATTCAATCATAATATCGTAATATTATCATTTGTATATAATCATCTATAATAATTATGAAATTTTCATGAAAGGTATATCCATATTTGACGATTTCATTTATTATTTGAAAAAATGATAATATTGATAATATTGGATAATTGATAATATTATATATATTCTATAACTTATTTAATATAAATAACTTAGTATAAAGTACAATATAACTATAATATACTTAATATAATTAGTATACTTAATATAACTTAGCATAGTATAAATAATAGTAAATTATTACCGAATAATATAAAATAATAGTATAAGTAATAGTGTAAATAAATGAAATTGATGAAATTAGTAGAATAAAAATTAAAATTAATTAATTATTCAATATTAAATTTTAATTCAAGTAATATATTGCAATATTTTTGTTGCTAATTTAAAAATTTCCCATTCTCATTGACTAAATTTCATTAACTCTAATTTAATTAATTTTAATTTTTATTTCACTTCATTAACTTAAATCTCGAATTATTTCTTAATCGATTGGGGAGGAGTAAAAAAGGAGATTCATGAAATTGTTTCGAGAGAAGCTTTCATCAAAGCTATTTCACTCTTTCAAATCAATATTTCACAAGTGGAAATGAAAGAGAGAGTGAAAGAGAGGGTAAAGAAAAAAAGAAAAAGCTATTGTGAAATTCATGAAACTTTGACGAACTTAAATTTCATAACTTCTTTTTTTTCTCGCTTACAAATTTCTTCCATTAAATAAAGCAATTTTAGCAATTACAGACAGTTGTAACATTTACTTTATCATGTTAACCTTTGATCTTTGATTATTGCGTATGATATCAGAAATGATGAAATATTCATGAAACTATTCAAAGTTCTCGTTCGTGGCAAAATACTCCACGAAATTCGAATTGAATTATAGGAATTTAATTAATAATAAATAAGTATAATTAAGTATATCATTTCTTTTCATATATTTTGCACGAAAAAATATTTATTTAATATTTATGCTTGAATTTTTAAAGGTAAATTTTTTCTCTATTTTCTTTTTTATTATTAAATTTTACAGTAGACAATTGTAATTTAAATAAATAATTGATTTCGAATCGTTGTAAAAGCACCTGTTCAGGTGAATATTTTACTACCACAATATCATTATCACAACTCCGTTCCGGCCTTATCATCATTAATCAAACTGTCAGTAAAAATAACATTTTTATTTACTTACACATTTACTTACTCGTTCACTGTTAAGGGTGGAATAGTAATGTTTCTAAGTTTAATTTATAATTTTATTTGATTTAAGCTTATCTGTAATTTCATGTAATTGAACTATTATTTTCATTACTAATGTTTAACCTTTGATTTTTTTTCGGTAAAGATTGTTAAAATCAAAGTTTAATTTAACTTCACTTTCACTTATTCATGCGTTCTAAGTGTGAAATTAAATTTTTCGAAATTAAATTTTTTTATACTTTCAAATAATACATTTAATTTAACCTTCTATGTGTTTAGATTGTATAAATTATTGTAATTCTGTATAAAGATGGAAAATTGCGCGTTCCATACTTGTATTTAATTATCAAATCACAAAAAAAAAAGTAAAATTCAAACGTAGAACGTGCGTGTCCTCTGGATAACTTTTACTGTTGACCCTTAACCTTCGCTCAAATTTCAGAGTTTCATGTAATTGAACTATTATTTTTTATTGCTAATATTTGACCTTTAATTTTTTATATTATCATATTAACATTGAAAAGTATTCGTTAAAATTTCAACTAATGAAACTTTGATTGAAATATTCCATGAAAATGTTCGAATTTGATAAATTGCCAAATTTACCATCCAATGCACTTAGCATGATTACTAATTAATTTAACAATGAGTTCAATCAATTTTCACTTCAATCAATCATACAAACATTAATTCGCTATATTCTTTAACCTTTAGCATGCATTTATATCGATCGCATTCTTTCGTTTTTAATTCCAACTTGATTAAAATTTAATAACTGGCTTCTAGACGTACACATGCTTATATCTTAATTGCTTATAACACTGCTTAATCATTATATTGATTAATTAATTTATCAGTTATGAAATACGAAATATGATTAAAACGATTAATCATTATGAAATACGATTAATTATTATCATGATTTGATTCGTACGATTGAATCTTACTTTAATGATTTATTGAAAATTAATATAATTTAGCTTATCATTTCTATCTTTAATTTATCACTCTTTCGTATTTAATTTTATCAAATTATCAGTTTTTCAATTTGATAATTTTGTTTTACTTTCAGAAAATAATGCTTTAAATCCAGGAAATCATCCAAATTTATGCCGCTTGGATTATTAATTAGTGAAAATTTCTACTATTTATTTCAAGTTATTCGATATTTCGAAAAATTACCTATCAATTTACCTGCCAATTGGATGCTCAATGGGAATTCAATAGGATTTCATTTATTATTCCAAAATATCACCATTCATTCCTATATTCTATCCCGATAATAATAAATTAATCGATCCGAATCCGGAATTAACAGCGAATAAAAACAATCAATCCGGAATTAGCACGAATTAATTTTAAGTGAAAATTAATAAAAATTAATTTCCATCGAATAAATAAATTTTGAAAGAAAAAAATTATTTAATTGAAATGTTTACAAAATAATAATTTTATCAACAAATGCAATATTATCACTTACTATCACTATTGATTCCATTCATTCATACACTTTTTGTTTATTAATTTCTATTGTAAAATTGATGAAAGTTAAGAAGAAATTATTGATTGATTTCAAAATTTGCTAATTACTAATAATTAGCTAAAAATAAATGATAATAGCTGATAATACAATGAATGTAAATGTACTACTGATAATCATATTTATCATTCAATTATCAATCATCTATGGAAGAGAGATTGATTTTACTGAAACTAATCCAGCCTGTAATTTAATGATACCAATTTACAATCAAAATATTATATCACCACTGAAACAGACCGTTTTTAAAATACGAATTTTTGATAGTAACGATCGTGAAACATTTGAATACGATGCGGAAAATAAGAAAATTTTACAAGGTTTTTGTTTTTGTTTTTCAACTTTTTATTTTTCATTAGTGAAAAATTTTTTTTTCTTCCATTTTTTATTTTATAGTTTATAGTTTATATTTGAAAAGGAAATAATGAAATTTTTTTTGTAAATTTAATTATTTGATTGTTTGAAATAGCTGAAATTTCATAGGATAGAAATTAATTTTTATCTAATTTATTTTTTAAATGTGTAATTAAATTCGAATTATTTCAAATTTTTTTTCGTTTTCCTTTCAGAAAACAACAAAAAAAAAAGAAAGAAAATTGAATTTTTAAACGATTAACAGTACTTTAAAACTATATGACTAACTGTATGACTGTTAACTTTAACAGTATGACTAACTGTAACTTTATTAAAAATATTTAAATTTTTTAATTTTTAGCAAAATTTGATTAAGCAGCAATTTCGAGAAATTATAAAATGGCACTTGATGTTTGATAATTTTAATTTTTTGATATTAATTGATGAAAGTAATTTACAGTACGCGTGGAAGGTGGCCCATTTGAACGTGCGCAAATACAGGCTCGTTCAATTATCAATCCGACAGTTCAGGCAGGACGATTCGTTCCACCAGTACCGAATTACTTCAAACTTGTCAACTGTAGTGGTGTTTACGGTTCGATTCAGGAATTATCATTTGATTGATTTCATTCTGACAGTTTTCAGTTTTACTTTCATTCGATCATTTCAAGCAAAATTTAATGCTAAAATTGATTTCAAATAGTTTTGTCTTATTTTATTGATTTATTAATTACTTTAGTCATATTTTAACTTATTAATTCATAACTTATTAACTTAGTTATTAACTTAGTCATAATTTAACTATGAAAATTAATTATGAACATATATATAACTGTACGCATGGGATTCTATTATATTTGAGATTATAAATTTTTTTTTATTAAATTTATTAATTTATTAAAATTTATTAAAATTATAAAAAGTTTTTTGTTAACATAACTAATTACTTAATATTATTGTTCTTTCATAGTAAATATGACCTTATATATGCAAATTAATGTTATTGTATGAGATTTTATTGTATGAGAAAATGAGATTTTTTATTAATTACTTAACAAATAATATGATTTAGGGCTTTTACCTATTATTTATTAGATAAAATTGATTTAACTTTTAAATTAAAAAAAAAATATGATACAGGAAGTGCCATAATAAACGATGGTATTGTATCTAGACGACATGCTAGTATGAAATGGCAACCACCGAACATTGCCTCAGGCGCAATTATCTTCCTTGCAAGTGTCATACACTCTAAACAACTGTATCACATTCGATCCTCCTTTCTTTCACCGCTCTCTAACTCCACTCTCTGTTTGTTTCTCTTTCTTTAAATTATTTCACTTTTTTAAATTTAAAAAAAGAAATTAAAACTAATTTTGTTGTTTTGAATTACCAATTATTGGTTGTAATTATCATTTTAATCATTATTTTCATGTAAATTTGTAAATTAATATATAAGTAAGTATAAGTTAAATGATCATGCATTTACTTCAACTTATTCTGAAATATTAGTGATAGGAAGAATATTGTAGTATTGATTGAATGGAAATTTTTCAAAGTAATACTTTTCCAGAGTTAATTTCAAATTTTTTAAGTGACAAAACAAGGCTGTGGTACTTCATATGGATGTTTTAAAATTGGCTCTAAACAGTGCTTATTCGGTGAAACGTGTCATTTCTCACTGAAATGGCGTTGCTATAAGCGATCGATGATTGTTGAAGCAACGCATTACGGTCACGTTGCTTCATTTGGTCTAACTGAAGTATGCAATTTCAGGTTTATAGTAATTTCAGGTTTAATGCAAGAATTTTGAATTTTGAATTTCGAATTTCGATTGAAATTTTGAATTTGAAATTTGATTGAAGTTTTGAATTTCGAATTTTGATTGAAATTTTGAATTTGAAATTTGATTGAAGTTTTGAATTTCGAATTTTGATTGAAATTTTGAAATGAGTAATCTAGTTAAGTATTATTATTGAATTATTTCAAATTTTTTATTATTAGTTAAACATGCAAATCTAAATGAAACAATAGAATAATTATAAAATAGGCAAATAATTACTCAATTATTATTCAATTTTAAATTCGCTTAAAAAAAATTAGTTAACGATAAATGATACTTGTTAATGAATGAGTATTTTAATCTATTGTGTATTTTCAATTTATTTCCAATATCATTTCTTTTAAATTATTTTATATTTAACTATTAATAACTTTATACTGTATTTAATTACGTGTAATTTGTACTTATACAATTAAAGTAATCATGATTTAAAATATGCTAAAAGTAATCAAAATATGCTTGATTAACTATGCAATTAAAATATTATTTATGAAAGGGAAAAGAGAGAAAAATCAAATATGATAATTTAATAAATGACAAAAGTTAAAAGATAAAATTCGAAATGAGTGATTGAAAGAATTAAATAACGAAATTGATTAATGTTAAATAGTATTTTAATTTGTCATCAATTTATCCCAATATTATTTATACTAATTCATTATCATGGCATTAACCTTTAACCTTGATAATAGTAGTAATAATTTGACTAATATTTTCATTCGTTCTATTATTCCATTCAACTTTATTAACTTAATCATTAATCACCATACTGTATTTAATTACTTATCACTGAGTTAATTCTGGCATAAAGTAAAAAGTAATTTATGCTTAGAGTGATAAACGTGCAATATTATGTATCTCAACAAATAATAAATCCTCAATGAATGATTACTATATCACCGGTGATCGGGGTTTCCCGAATATTTTCGATCGACCGCATAGCAAACGATTGAAAACAATAAACGATGGTGTTCGTACTTTTTGCCGGTAAATTATTTTTCACAATTAATTTAAACCTATTAGCTTTTTATTTTAATTATTTAATTATGAATTGTTCACAATTAACATAAATTCTCCTGCTTAAATAACAATTTTAATACTTCTTTTTAAACTTTTTTTCTTTGGTAATTCAATTTGAATTTTTAAATTTTAAAAAAATTAAAATTAATTTAATTTTAAATTATTTTTTCAGTTTTTATAGCATAAATTATTTAATTACAAAAATTGTTAACATTTAAACTTTCATTTTTTATTATTGTAATTTTGATTTTTGCTAAAAATTACAGTAGGAAGAGTAAGTGAAGAAATTGAAATATTAATTATAAAATTGATGATTACCTAACGAATCTTTTTTCCTTTTGTTTTTTCTTTTTTAAACTGTAAATTTCTATTTTTACAGTTTTGAAATGGAACGTCCAAAGAGGAATACATCGATACTTTTATTTGGAAAGGTTAATTCATGTAAGTTATTACTATTTGAATTTATAAAATATATGAATATTTCATTAAAATGTAAACTAAAATTAATCTTATATTTTAAATATAATAAGAATTGAAATAGATTTTAAAAAGTATTTTGAAATAGAACTTATTGATTTATCCAATCTCATATTAATTGATTACTTAATTGATTACTTTTTCTTTCTTTACTAATTAATTACTTTAATACTTCTTCTTCTTCTCCAGACGGTCATCCATATAAGTTACGTAAATGGAGGATACCTGGATCGAATATGTGTAATCCAAATTCAATTTCATCCTGTGTTATCAGGTTACCATCAAATATTTACATATCATCTTCCAGTGTTCATGCATTAAATCAAAGTGCCAATACTTATTGTTACACATTTCGTATTTTATTAATTATTTTAGTATATTTGAATTATTTATGATAATTTATAATAACTTATTGAATGTGATATTTGTATGTTTTTGTTTTTTATTTTGTATTTTTTTGTACCACGTTCGGAATGCATTTTTAGGTTTCTCATATGAGATTAACCGGTTTCGGAATGCATTTTAGGTTTCTCATATGAGATTAACCGGTTTCGGAATGCATTTTAGGTTTCTCATATGAGATTTACTGGATTTGTATCTTTTTGACTTACTGTGAAGTAAGAATACTTTGTTATAAATCATTATTAATTCATCGAATAGCAATAATGAAATAAAATTTTTTTTTCTGGACCAAATAAAACAAGCAATGCATTACATATTCTTTTTTCAATTACAATGATTCAATTAATGATTATAATTAATGATTGATTATAATTATAATGATTTGACTAGCTATTTTATCATCTCGATAATTTCTGAAATTCTTTTGCATCGCTTTTTTTTATTGCGTTT
Source organism: Cruorifilaria tuberocauda (assembly GCA_013365365.1). Classification (NCBI taxonomy): domain Eukaryota; kingdom Metazoa; phylum Nematoda; class Chromadorea; order Rhabditida; family Onchocercidae; genus Cruorifilaria; species Cruorifilaria tuberocauda. Next base: position 9,484 of record JABVXU010000350.1, read on the forward strand.
GAAATATATCATTATCATACGTGATTTTTATCGTTTACAAATATACTTTTGAGGTTTTTTATAAGATTTACCAAATTTGGAATATACTTTTAAAGTTTCTTATATGAGATTTACCGGGTTTGGAGTATACTTTTGAGATTATTACACTGAGATTTACCGGGTTCGGAATACATTTTTAGATTTTTTATATGAGATTTACCGGAATACATTGTTTGGTTTCTTATATGAGATTTACCGGAATACATTGTTTGGTTTCTTATATGAGATTTACCGGGTTTGGAGTATACTTTTGAGATTATTACACTGAGATTTACTGGGTTCGGAATACATTTTTGACGTTTCTTATGAGATTTACCAGGTTCGGAATACATTTTTAGGTTTCTTATATGAGATTTACCGGGCTTGGAATATACTTTTGAAGTTTCTTCTATGAGACTTATCAATTTAAGCTGTTAACTTAGCATTAGTTCTTTTCTCCTAAAAATTTCTTCATTAGCGATATTTACGCATTTTTAAAATATGCTAAAATAATGGATAAGTGAAAAGTTTACTCGCAGTTATTCCATTCCATGAAAGATATGCAAATTATATTAAGAACTTTAAGCAAAGTAATTTATTATTGACAAATACTTTTAAAAACCTTTTAGTAATATTATTGCATTTTCAGTAAAATAAAAACTTTTTCCCATCCATCACAAAACCATTATTAATATTACGAAGTTTGTTTTTTTTTTCCATTTTCTTATTTTTTCATTTTTTTTCGTTTTTTTTCGTTGTGAATATAAAATTTATGAAATTTTCAAAATTTAAAAATATTTAAATTACAGTAAACTGTCATCATTCAAAAAAGGTTTAAATTACAAAAGTTATCAAAATTCAAAAATATCTAAATCACATGAATTTTCATAATTATTTTTTCACATAAACAAAAAAGAGGAGGAAGCTTTAAACCAATTCTCTGTTCAATTCTTTCTTTCAAGCTATTTTTAAGCTAACATTGGTATTTAAAATTGCTTGCACTATTCAAATTGATGGAAAAAAAAACAGCAGGAAGAAAAGAAAAAGGCAGAGAGATGAAAATGGAAATACTCGAGAGAAATTGAAGTTCAATAAATAAAACTTAAAATTTTAGGCTGTAACATTCATTGACATTGACATGCTAATTTTTCTTTGCACTTACTTTCTTTTTTTTTTCTATCTTCAAAAACTTGCTCATCTCAAGGCTAATATTGGAATTGAAATACTTCATTGTACAGATATTTTTTTTCAAAAAGGAAAAAAGTAAAGGAAAAGGAAATGTTAGCTTAATTTGCAATGCAACGAATTTCATTCAAAATGAATCTTTTTTTTTTCTTTTTATTAGACATAATTGAAAGAGAGATTGAAATAGATTATTTGCTTTTCATTTCATTCACTTTTCAAATACTTTCATGGTAATCTCTTGTTTTTTTTTGAAATTGAATTGAATTATTTTTATTTTAATTTAACTTTATTGCTTTTTTCTTCTTTTCTCAACTTAATTTTTTAATTTCTTAACTTAACATTTTAAATATAATAATTAAGTTAAATAGTTAAGGCTGAAATTTGCTTATTGCTTATTGAATATCTGTTCACGAATTAAATTTATTGTTAGCATAAATGTTGTTGAAGGCGAAATAATTGAAATGATGATAACATCGATATTAATATAACTGATAAAAATGATGATAATACAGTATTAATATAACTGAACAAAGCGAACAAGCTAATTTAGTTTATCCTATAAAATGAATATGCTAGTTTAGTTTATCATTATGAATATCATTTATCATAATAATTGCGAACATTAATATAAACAATTCTCAATACAATTAATTCCATTACTATACCTCAATTGCACATTTGATATAAATTAAACTTTAGTTTCTTTTTGTCAAATTTAAGTATTAAAAAAAAGGTACTAATAATTTTCATTTAATCTAAAATTGGATTTTAAAGAGAGAAGAAATTTTTGAGTGAAATCTTTTCTAGTTAGAACTATTTTTAGCAAAAGTGATAAATTATTTGATTTGATTTAAAATGTATGATCTCATGATTCAAGCAAAGAAACTTTTCTCATACGAAAGCTAATATGAAAACTAACTTATTTTAGATTTATAGCAATTGCTAGGAAATCAAGACAGCAAAGAATAATTAATGCTCGTGGAATTCAAATGCTAAAAGAAATAAACTTTCTAGTTTGATTGTTATAAGTTAAAATGAAAAATGAAGAAATTATTGCATGATTTCCAGAAATCGAAATAAAATGGAGCTTACTGTATCTTAGTGTACTGTGAAGTACAGAAACGGATAGTCGAGTAAAATTACTGTACTTCAAGTATACTGTAGCAAGTTAAGGAACTGTTAGATATTCTAAATCTCCGATAATTTTATCAATTTACTGTTTTGTGAAAGCTAAAAGGGAAATCAATTAATTAAATTAGCAATTAATTTTCATCAAAATTTTTTCTAATTTCTTCTTACAAATTACAAATTCAATGTACTTGCATTTTTTTTTCCATTAAATTGAATTTCTGATCTTTTATTTTTGCTTTTTGAAATATTTGAATGAATTATATTTGTTGCAGAGAGAAAAAGAGAGAGAAAGAGAGAGAGAGAGAGAGAGAATTGATTGAAATAAATAGAAAGGATGTAATTTGTAAAGAGGGAGAAGCTTGATGAACAAATAAATATAATTTATGCAGCCAATTTGCTAATGTAGCCAATTTAATGCTACTCATTACTAGCTGATTGGTCATTTAGGTAAGAGTGCAAGGCGGAAACGGATTTACGGAAACGGAATAATATATATGTGCAATGCTAACAACGACTAAGACATTTTCCGTTTCATTCGATTTTAATATGATTATATACTTTTGTTTCAAATCTTATTGCTGCTTAGTAATTATAGGGAAATAAATTACTTTTGTGATTGTGATTTAAATGAAATTTCTCTAGGAATGTGCTAGTTGCAATTAGTTAGTTTCAATAACTCTTTCAAACTATCCATGCTAATACTTTTTGAAAAAAAGGAAAAGTGAATTTAAGAATTTATCACTTTTGAATTTATCATTACGTATTTGTGCATATAACAAAATGCAGAATTGCATAGTTGGAAATTTTTAATATTTTAGATATATTTTCAAATATTATAATTGCATAAGTTTAACCTATATTTTAACCTATATTTTATATTTTTTCACTTGATGAAATATTGAATCTCGATAATATCTCGATAGGTAGTAGCAATAATGACAAAAAGTTGAAGTAAATTTTAAATCAAATTTTAACTTTAATAAACTTATTATTGTGACCGAGTTACGATTGAAAGTTTTACTTATTGAAAAAAAATTTTCATTATTACTAATCCATCAAATAAAATTTCTTTTCTGCATTGTTGTAACTCTTTCATTCCTGATATATTTGTTAATAGTTAACATTCATCTGATAGTATAATATCAGATAAGTTCTGTGAACTTTTAAAAGGCTAATTTCAATCTTTGCTAATTTTAAATTTTGTTTAAAAAACTAATATTCTTGCAAAAGATGAAATAAAATTTTCATTCTTAAAACTTATCTCATTATTGTTTATTGTTTTATTTAATATAAGGTAAAAATTAAATTGAATAATTTGAAATGATTGCTGAAAATTTTTGCTAAATTTATCAGTTATGAATTAAATTAAATTATTTGAATATTTTATTAATTGAATTCCTTTTTTTTTGCTTCTTGCAATCAAACTTCATTAAGTTAATTACTTTTAAAAAAAGTAAATCCTTCAAACAAATTCAATTTAAACAATTCTTTTTTATTTGAAAACACATTTGATTGAATAAAAGTTTCACCGAGAAATTCTTGACCAAAAGACATTAGCGCTTTTTATTTCCGTACTTTTCGAGAAGTAAATTATTGTTGATTTAATTGTCTGCTTACCTTTCAAAGGTAAAATATTATTAAACAATTCAATACCTTACGCTTCTTTTTTCACTTACGACATTTGCGCCTTTTTTTTGAAAGATATAAAAGTGACAAAAAATAGTTGACAAAATGACGAAACAAAAAAGAAGTCTCAAATGCTTATAACTAATAATTAATCAAATGTTAATTATAGATAAATTTAGATTTGCATCATTTCTGCGTGACCAAACACGCATCATACGTGACCAAACACGCATCATAGTATAATTTTTACGTTTAGCTGACGCATAATTTTTACGTTTATTTGATGTTAAGTTGGACAACGAAATAATTCTATTTTAAATTTGATACTTCAAAATTTTTCATAATTTCATTAGAAATATAAAATATACAAATTTAAATTATACAAGAAAATAAGTTAAAGGAAATTCACAATAATAATTCTACCTCTTCTGTTCCTTGAAATAAATAAATTTTTTTAAATATTTGAAAATTCAAATTTACATACTATCAAAATAGTATCAAATGAGAATTGTATAACTTAAATACAGAAAGATGGAAAAAATGAAAACTGAAAAATACTGGAATTGATTATTTTCTCATTCATCTTATAAGATTTTCAAAACTTTTAGCTAATTATATCATTCCCATGAGGAAATAGTACTTTACTTTTTTCCTCTCTTCCATTTATTTCACTTTTTATCTTTCTGATCATTTCAAATATATATTCTCTCTTCCTATCAATATATCAATAAATCAATAAATGAAACGAACAAGCACTGATAATTTATCATAAGTCTGTGATATTTTGCAATTTTGTTTTTTTTTTATTTTTGAATAATATCAGATTTTCAACAATCTTTTTTTTTTGTTCTTAAAAATTTTTTAAAACTTATTAAATTTCAACTTCTCGCTCATTAATTCATCAAAATTATTTATATTCACTATTGTTTGTTTTTTTTTAAGAATTAATTTTCTATAATTAATCAATTCATTAATTAATTAATTAACCAATCAATGAATTAAGGAATTACATTTATATATAGAAACTTTTACTTTACTTTATTACTACTTATTAATAGATTATTTTTTCTCAGATTAATTCTATTTCCTTTTGTTAATATTATTACCAAAAATATTAATCTATCAAGAAAAAAGGCCTTTTACTTGGCTTTTATTTATCAATCCTTTAATTTGCTTATTCCTTAGTTTATTTAAAGATTCATTAACTTTGGCTATTTAAAGCTGTATATTTCAAGGCTCTTTAACTTTAGGCTTTTTTTGTTTAATGCCATCAAATGCTATAAAACAATTTTATAGGACTATTTCTTTCAATTTCATTTCTTCTTTTAATACTCTTTATTTTATCAGCGACGAATAAATTCATTTGAAATTTTTTTTTGCTATCAAAGAGAGAGAGAGAGAGAGAGAGAGAGAGGTCTTTGTTATACCACTCTTCCATCCACTATCACTGTCATCAACGGCCCTAGAAAAAACCTTATTAATGACCCCAATAACAAACCCTTCCATTACTCCCAATAACCCTTTCTATCTAATTAAACCATCCATATATCTTTTAAGGGTATGGAATGAGTGATCGAATGAACGAGTGAACGAGTGAATGAATGAATGGATGATAGAGTGAATGAGTGAATGAGTAACCGAGTGAAAGAGTGAGTGAGTGAGTGACGAAATGAATGAGTAATGATTGGATGAGTGAATGAGTGACCGAATGAATGAGAGACAGAGTGAAAATGCGTTGCGAAGTGACCGAAGTGACTGAATGATCAAATGTATCCAATTACCGCCCGTGTGAAAGACAAAAGCGCTTCTGACTCGTTTCCATCGATCGAATCATTAATTCTGTATTTTATAGGAATATTATTATCGAATTTGTTTCGCTTTTTTTCTTTAATTTTCAAACTTTCGAATAATTTAAAACTTTTTTTTTGCAAATTTATTGATACTTTTGGGTGAAATTTCTTTTTTTGTCTTTCTCTCCTCTCTCTCTCTCTCTCTTTTATAATTAACGGAAAATTTTTTATTCGATTTTTGTTCACTTTAATCCATTCATTTTTCCTATTTAATTTCCATGCTATTTTTTTTCTGTTTTAAATTCAAATAAAATCAAATGAAATTTTCTTATTATTTATTTTCTAGTATATTCCTATCATTACAATTAAAAAAAAAAACTTTCAATTGTAAACAATTTTATGCATTGTTATCATTAAAGCTATTCATTCTGATAATATTAACTTACTTTAATATAAATTATTTCATTCAAAAAAATTTCCGTAATTATTTAAATTTATATAAATAACACAAAAGAAAAACCCTGAATATGTATATTTGATCTTACTTAAATAAGGTAAAAATTGCTTCATAACTTTGTTATCTGGTAAATTTATTTGAAGATATAAATCAAAAAGAGGAAGAGAGAGAAAGGGAGAGAGAGAGAGAGAGGGAGAGAGGGAGAGAGAGAGGGGTTTGGGAAATGTTTTATGTTATAAGCTTGCTGTAGTTAATATTATCACGACCACTATCAATCAACAAAACGATCACTTCTTCCTACTCTATCATCGTCATCTTAGTTTATTACAATCAATATTGCCGTATCAGAATCCATTTTTATTGTTATATTTTCTCATCTTACGATAATATCAAAATAAAAAGTTTTGAGTAATCATTTATCAACAGATAAAGATATAATAATAGTTGATAAAGTTTGATATGATATGATAATGGTTGATAAATTATATATAATAATAGTTGATAAAGATAAAGTTTGATATGATATGATAATGCTTGATAAATTATATATAATAATAGTTGATAAAGATATAATGATAGTGATAAAGGTTTGATATGATATGATAATGGTTGATAAATTATATATAATAATAGTTGATAAAGATAAAGTTTGATATGATATGATAATGGTTGATAAATTATATGATAGTAATAGAAATAGGATTTGAAGCAAAATATCATGAAATGTTTTTAGTGCTTTATTTTTTAAATATTAGGAAAATTAGTATCAATTATGGAAAGATGAATTTCCGGAATTATATATATATATATATAATATAATTAATAAATAATTAAATAATTAAAATAATAATAAATAATGTAAATAAATAATGAATAAATAAATATGAATAATAAGTAATTAAAAATTGAAAATAAAATATAAGAATGATTTAGTAGTGTATGATAAATATAATGTGAATACCAGATTAATAGTGCTTTTATTTAAACAAAAAAAAACTAATAATAAATGAATAGACAAAAACAAGGAGAAAAAGAGAGAGAAAGAAGGAGAAAGAGAGAGAGAGAGAGAGAGAGAGAGAGAGAAGGGAAAGAGTTAATTAATCAGTAAGGTTATATTTTAAATTTCAAATTATATTTCAAAATTATATTAAATATTATATCGTAAAAAGTATGAGGAAAAAGAGTTAACTTTAATTTTTGATTTAACCTAAGAGACAAATAAATAAAAAAAACTTTCGAATTAATTCAGTTCAATTCAATCTATAGACATTTGCAATTATGTAAATTGTAAATTTTTACTTCACTTCCTTTGAACTCATTAATTGCCATATTTGCTCATCAATATTACTACTTCTCTTTCTCTCTCTCTCTCTCTCTCTCTCTCTCTCTCTCTCTCCTTGAGTAGTATAAATAAGCAATATATTGGATGGTAAAAGGAGCTAATGTTGTTTTCCATTTAGCAATGAAATGGCAAAGGCCTGAAAATGATTGGTAACCGTTAGGATTTTCATTCCTTTTTAAGCCTTTCTATTAAGGCTTTTCATGGAATACTTCATTTTCATTCATTGAATTTTTTACTAATATTTTTGCAAAAATTTTTTATCAAATTATCAGTAATGATAAGAAAAAGGCTTAGCGAAAGGAATGAGAGAGAGAGAAAGAGAGAAATGATTCAAAAGTTAACAACTTAAAGTAAAAAATGATAAGAGAAATGGTTTGAAGTTTAAGGATATGAAGCAATAAATAATTTGATAGAAATAAGTAAGCTAAAGTTTAGTCTAAGAAAAAAAAAACGAAAAAAACGACAATGCTTAAAAGTTAGTTCTAACTTTGTATAACTTTCAAGTTATACGAGTTATAATAAGTTATACTTTAATTGATATTAGATGATAATATTTAAAAATTTGATAGAAATGATAAGGATAAATGTTTTCATAAAGATATGATATGACTTTAGGAAAATAAACTTTTAATATTAAACATGATAACTTGATAAGGATGAAAAATTTTTCAATAACTCCTCTTATAATTAAATGAAAGATTGTTGTAGAGGTACAAAAAGGTCAATGATTGATAATGGTAATGACCTATTAGTACAAATCATTTCCTGTTTACCTGCAACAATCTTTTCCTCTTTACACTTACATTTTTATGTATTATATTCAATTTTATCTTCATTTCATAATATTTTCATATTTATTCATTCATTTCCTAAAACCTGAAATTTACCTATCATTATTTGAACTGTAAGAGAGAGAGAGAGAGAGAGAGAGGGAGAGAATTAAAGTTTGGCTTAAATTATAAAGTTTAAGGTTTTGGCGTTTTTTTTTTTAATACTAACTAATAACTAATATAATAACTAGTATAAGATTTAGCCAAAACTGTTAGCTAATTATTGAATATTTAGCATAAATTATAGCAATTAAATTAGCTATTAGCATGAATTTTTGATCATTTCATCATTTATTAGCAATCTTTGTTTTTCTTTGGATTTTCACAAATATGATTGGCTCATTTTCAAAATTCACTGTATGATTTAACTGTATGATCGATCAGATTTGTGCCAATCACAGAGTAATGCAAATATATGCCATTCAGTTTGTTTTGTTTTTTGTATTATTATTATTATTTCATTTCTTCAAAATTACGATTTCAATCGATTTCGATTCTAGGTTTTAATTAATTAGTTAGCAGCTATTAATTAGTTCAATAATTATTTCAGTAAATTCAGTATTTAAACTTAGTAATTATTTCCCGGTAATTATGTGTTTTATATAATATTGCACACATACATACATACGCATACACACATACACTACGTACACATACACCTACTACACATACACACATGTACACATATATACGTATACATACACATGCATACACATACGTACACACATACACGTATACACACATACACATACACACATACACATACACATATATACACACATATACACACACACACATATACACATACATATACACATACATATACACACATATATATACACACACATACACATATACACACATACACATACACACATACACATACACATATATACACATATATATACACACATGTATATACGCACATATATATATACACATACACATACACATATATACACACATATACACACATACACATATACACATACATATACACACATACATATACACACATACATATACACACATACATATACACACATACATATACACACATACATATACACACATACATATACAAAACATACACTTTGAAGCAAAAAAAACCTCAAAATCAATATTTTACATTTTTTTGTCGAAAAAAAAATTGGAATGAAATTTAAAGATGGAATGAGATGTGTGTTATCTATATAGCTATTATTAGTAAGAGAGAAGGGGAAGAGAAGAGAAAAAGGAAGAGGGAGAGGAAGAGTAGGAGGAGGAGGAGGGAGGATTGTACCTCATACAATCTGTTCCTTCTTCTTCCGATACGATGATAGCGTTGAAATTAGAAGTTTAACCAAATGACTCGAATTAATTAACTGTCCTCAATCTTTCCTCCCCATCCTCTATCACTTCTTATCACTTCCTCACTTCACCTATCACTTATCTTCATTACTTCTTATCACTTCCTCACTTCACCTATCACTTATCTTCATTACTTCTTATCACTTCCTCACTTCACCTATCACTTATCTTCATTTCTTTGTCTCTCCTCTCTTTCTTTTCTTTAATTTTATTATTTTTTTTTGCATAATTTTATGTATACGATTATTTGTTGACATTGAATATTGATTGATTTGATTGTTTTGTTATGAGATATTCTATTATTCGTATATTTTGATAACAATTAGCCAATGAATATTACGTAAATTATTTTTTAATGAAAATGAATTTAATTTTATAATAACTTAGAATACAGGTTATATTAATAATTTTAATGGTACTGCTAAGTTATAATTAAATTAAAATTAATTCCTAATTCAAAAAAGTTAGTTTTCTTTCAGTTAATTTCAATCATTCAATTATTAACAAAGAAAATTTTTTCATGCAATAAATATTGTTCAAATTATTAGTACCATTAATGACCGCTTATCATTATATATGGTAATTTATCATAAAATATACATTTCATTTTCACCTATAAGGTAATATTATTATTAGCTACGTCTATCATTATTAATCATAATCATTATCATTATTATTATTATCATTCTAATGTAATCTTTATAGTCAACATTCTATTATAACTGTTGATAGAAACGCTATCATTATCATTATCATTATAGCTGCTCTAGTCTTGTTGACTTTTATTCTTTTTGCTCAACAAGCTTTAATCCTTTTTAAAAGTCAAAAATAATGATTTCACAGATGCACATAAACAAATGATCAGTGAATAATAAATGTTCAAAATGGTTGAATAGCCTCGACTAGATTGTTTCCTCCCTTTGCATACTAGATTAAGATTATTTCTCGTATCGATCAGACAATTACTTTCATATTGAACATTTAAACTTTATAAATATATTTCCTTCGACTATTTATCATCAATCAGCAATCACGAATTGTGGAACGTATTAACTTTTCTCTTATAAATTATAAATTATTGATAATTAATTCATTGATTTAAGTGATTCTTAAAAATATGATTCAATTTTAGTTTGGAAATTTTTTCATTTGCTCTTTATTTGAAGAAATGATATCATAGAATTAGAAAAGAAATTTAGGTTAAATTTTGCTCTGAATTTGTAAAATATTTTATTTTCTTTTTTTTTTTCGTTTATCAAATCTAACTTTTCTCTTATCAATTATAAATTATTGATGATTAATTAATTATTTCAAATTTTTACGTGTATGACACGCACTTCATTTTTAATTTTTTAATTCTTTTTTCTTTGTTCGTTTGTTTTTTACATAGTATTTTACATAGTAAATACATAGTAAAATAAACTTATTTGTTTACATTATTTAATTTCAGTTCATTTCAATTCACTTAATTGCACACACTTTTTATAATTTCATTCTTAACCTGATAAAATATTTATGAAATATTTGCCATATCTTTATTTGAAATTAATTAACAAATTAAAATTTACACACGTATATTTTTTATATTATACACGTATATTTACACACGTAAATTAAAATTTATACACATATATTTTGAAATTAATTAACAAATTAAAATTTCTACACGTATACATATATTTTTTCACAACAGTATCACTTACTTTTCTTTAGAAATTAATATTAGAGATGTTATCAATTCCACTGATATGCTCAATGTGAGATCGGTTAAAATTTTTTCATGGTCGAAAGTGATTAGCTATCATTTTAACTCTCACTCATTTACTTTTTATTATTTATTCATTTCTCTACCGAAGAAAACGCTTTATCTATTGACTTCCTGTTTAAAATGCATGATTTTCATTATTATTATTATTATTATCAAATGAAATAAAATTAAGTTATTAGCTATGATCATTGAATAGAGGAGAATCGTAATATTTTTATAAATTTTCTATTCAAATATATAATCATCTTCGAAAATTTAGATATATTTTTTTTCAAGAATACGGTATACATATCGTATCCTCGAATACACCGTATCTTGGACAAGAAACATACCGTATCCCTATCCTTAAGCGCTATGCATACGATATTCTTGAACAAGAATGAATAATTAAGAAAATTTTTTGAAAAGCATGAAGTAAATGATGATATTCGATTTTAAAAAATTAACAATATTTTGATCGAAGTAAAAAAAAAGGCAATTCAATTATATGGTATCAGTTGATAGTTGTGTTTAAGTAATAATCATTTGCCATATATCATTATTTTAATTAAGATAATCTTTAATTATTATCCTGTAAGAAGTAATTTACTATACGAATAATAATCAATATAAACTTAATCTAGTATTTTTTTTTTGTTTTGTAAGATTTTCCAAAATCCAATATTTTCCAATAATTCATATTTGTTAATTTAGCATATTCCATTAAAATGGACACATATGAAATAAATATGTTAGAAACACCAGGACAATATTAATTATTTAATACATGAAAATGAGAAATGCTTAAAGCTAAAGTTATATTCAATCAACAAATATGACGGATAATTTATCCGTTACACGTAACGATGAATATTCATCGTTACGTGAATTTACTCTTTCAGTTCTTCCGTCATTTTTTCCATATTTTCAGACTAAAATTATAAACCGTTCGTTTCAAAATCATTTAATCCTTTTGTCCATAATTTTGTAATGATCGCTATTAAACTTATCATTAAGCTCATCTTAAATTAATATTAATTAAATTTATCATCAAATTTATCTCATCATTAGTTCTTATCTTATCACTAATTCGTGGGAAGATTAGTTAAGTTTTGCTATAAAGTAAGCACTTTCTATTTGAATTCTAAATTTATGCTTGAATAACTTAGAAGGAATAAAATGAGATGAAATTATTGAAATTATCCGAATTCATTATAAATACCGACCGGAGTGTAATAGTTCTAAAATTGAACATTTAAAAGTTTCCATTATAAAAACGTCTTAGCTTTTTAATACTATTCGTTAAAATTTGAAAAAAAAAACGAAATAAAATCAGTGGGATATTAATTTTCATCCTCAAATTGACAAAACAATTCAGACAAGCCAAATGTACCCAATTGAAATCGTTCATTTTTCATTTTTAATTTGTTATTGATTTCGAGAAGAGAATTTTTGGCAAAAAAAAAAAAGAATAAAGAAAGGGCAATATTGTTGAGAGAAAATGCAAACAGCTGCTTGCTACAAGCAAGAAAAAAAAACGAAATTGAAATTGGAATTTGAAAAGAAAAAAGGAAATCAAATAATCAAAATTGTTAGTGAAATAAATAAAGAATTATAACCGTTTTGTTTCAAAATCATTTAATCGTTTTTGTCCATAAATTTTTGATAATCGCTACTAAAGTTAGAGAACACAAGGAAAAATTATTCATTCAAATGAATCAAAACATACTTTTTAAGTTTTGGAAAGAAATACGAAATGCAGTATTTGTAGAAAAAAAAAAGAAGCAAAGAAATAAATTTAATAGTTAAATTATTTCAATTTCATTTAAATAAGATAAGAGAGAATTTAGAAATATTTCAATTCTTTTTTGCCGGAAATTTAGAAAGCGGAAAAATGAATGTTATCATTTTTTCGTTTTCTTTTTCCTGTCACAATCATTTTCACTTTCAATCAGTTCTGATACGTGTATCTATCAAAATGTATGTATCATCAAATTATATGAATCATTTCATTCATTTGCAACTGTTATAATTATCAATCATTATCCTAATTTTTTCCACCGTCAAATCAAAAATGTCATTGGAAATTTTTGAACATACATTAATTAATTATATTAATGGGTTTAAAATTGAAATTTTACAATTAGCATAAATTGCATACAGTACAAAAATTAGGAATATGGAAAAAGTAATTATACGTAATTGCAAATAAGTAAGTAATTCGATTAACATATGAAATTACGTAATTGCAAATAAGTAAGTAATTCGATGCAAATAGGTAAGTAATTCGATTAACATATGAAATTTAAAAGTAAAAGAATGCATGCGAAAAAAATTAAAATAATGGATATTTTTATGCCTGCTTAAATTTTGATTCTAAAATTTAAGTAATAAAATTTTTTTTACAATAATTTCATTTATAAAGCTCTTGTCTTATGATATAATATTCTTTCCAATTTTCTATTTAATTTTTTGTTCAGAAAAAAATTATTTGGAAGCTATTAATGAATGCTAAATAATTAATTGGTATAATTAATGAGATACAATTAATTGCTTAGTTTAAATAAATGAATTAATTCTATATCTATAAATTGAAATTTTTAATGCTTCACTTTTTCTCTTATTATTTTTATTTCATTCTATTCGAAAAAAATTGTTTACTTTTTTCAATATTTTGAAATTAGGTTTGAAAGTAAAATCTTTCTCAAGAACTCAATATTTCAAATGAGATCAATAAGTGATTTGAAATGATAATCATTTAGTTTTATCACTTGAAATGATAATCATTTAGTTTTATCACTTTATCATTTAGTTTTATCACTTGAAAGAGCGAATGAATGGTGTAGAAATTCTTAATTTTTAAAAAGTCCAATATCTTCCAATATTTTAAAATTTAGGTAAAAAATTTTTTCTTAAAAATTTAGATTAAAAGTTATAAAAAATTTATTAAAAATAATTTTTTTGAAATTCAATAATTCAATAGAATAAATAAATTAATATAAATAAAATGATGAAAATTCTTTTCTTTCTTTCCTTTGATAATATTAATTATCGATAATTTCAATTTCAAATTTCAATTCCATTCATTTCAGATTTTTTTTTTGCCTCAATTGATTTCACTCAACTGTTTTCCATTTTCATTTTTTTTTTCGTCAATTTCATCTTTTTTTCATTTGAAACTCTCTCCTCATTGTTCATACTATTTTGTAAAATCAATTTGATCGAACATGAAGCTAAAGCGAAGAAAGCAAGCTTGACCAACAAGGATTGCATGGCATTTCTTCCCCTCTCTCTCTCTCTCTCTCTCTTTTAAGAAGCATTTATTCATCAATATCACACTTCAAAATAGTGTGACATTTTCAGTAGCTTGTAAAGATTGGAAATAAGTAGAAGAGAAAAGAAAGAGAGAGAGAAAGGTGGAATTTATTTGAGGTAAATATTTCCTTTTCATTTTCATTTCTTTATATTCGTTACACTCCAACATATATCTATCTGTAGGATGAAAGGTACATTTTTAATGATTGTTATTCATTAAAAAAAAACAAAAAAAAAAAAAAAACTTACTTTCATATAAAGTATAAATTATTTGTCAAAAAAGAAAAACAATTTAAAAGTTTGGTTTATTTATTTTCTTCTCTCTTAGCTTAAAGTTAGCTTATTAGCATGCATTAAATTTGTTGCAGTTAGCATATGCATGCAATTAATCATTTTAAATTTATACAACTTCTCTTCTGGTTTATTTTTCTTCTGCTTCTTCCCTTCTTTCATCCATTTTTGTTGTTTTTTTTTTAATTTCGAAGTTCAAAATAGTTTACTGCTATTAGCAATTAATCAAATGATAGTTTAATAATATTGCTATAAGTATGAGTACATTTAATTAATTAAGTCAATTAAATTCTAGATAAGTAATCAATTTATGCTATTCCATTATCAAAAGAGATAATGTTAAAATTTAAAAACAGAGATGAAATTGTCAATTTTTTTAAAAATTAAATTTCAAAATTAATTTTTTTAGTTTTTTTAAAAAATTAATGAAAACCTGTCAAATACATATATATAAATATATACGTTTGAATGGTATTTGATTAAATTACATTTTTAAAACCTGTCAGTTTACCTTCTTTCTTTCACACACTTTTTTTTTTTTAATATATTTGATTATTGAATTGATATTGTATCATTTCATTTCCTTTTTCCTCCTCCATCTCATCATACCTTTCATTTCACCTGCAAAATGATGAATTTATCAGACGTACAGAATATACAGAGAAATTGTTATCGGCGAAAAAAGAATTCATATATACTTTACCATTTTGTTTCTCTTACCTTTCTCAAAATTTATTTATTTAATTTCATGAAACAGAAAAAAAAATGGATTCAAAATTTTTCTATAATATTTGAACGTGAAAATTTATCCAATAGCATATGGATGTATGGTATCAATGATTTAGAAGAAATCAAACGATCAAGCATAATCAAATAAAATCATTATCATTTTCTTACTCACACTCACCTTACTTTTTACTTTTACCTTTACCTTTACCTTTACCTTTCTGTTTTTGCATTTCTGTCAAAATCGATTTGAATTTATTCAATAATTTCTTCTCTCTCTCTCTCTCTCTCTTTCTATTTCTCTTTCTCTTTCCGATCATTCAAATGAAATGAAATGGGAAAAGAAAATAAAATAATGAAAGAGTGGAAAAGAAAAAAAGAAATTAATTAGATTAGTAAACTTGATTGATAATTGTTAATTAATTATTAATCGTCTTCTTCCTTTTTTTTCTTTTTTCTCTTTTATTTTTAATTTACTTTTTGAAAGATTTATTAAATGATAATTGATAATACATGAATGATAAATTATTTTTATTTAAAAGTTTTTTTTTTTGAATGAATTTTAAGTAAAAGTACTTCATTGCTTCATCTCTTATTCTGTTTTTCTTTCTCTCTCTCTCTCTCTCTCTCTCTTCCTCTGTTCTCTCTTTCTCTCTTTCTCTTCCCTGAACGGATAATTTACATTTTCTAAAGGCTTTTCCTCTTCCTCATGACTTAAAAAACTTTACCAAAACTTGATTTTGAAATTTCTCAAGTTACACAGTAAGCTAATAGAATTATTTATTGTTCCTTTTAGAATTTATTTCTTTTTAATCTTTTATAGTGTAATCTATTATCTTTTTTCGTTCTCTCATTCTCTCGTTTTTTTTTAATTCAATACAGTTATCTTTGAATTAGTGACTATCTTTTGATCTAATTGATTTCATGTTTGTATGAAACACCTGATAAGATGGAAGTTAATTGATTTCATATTAATGTAAGATAACTGATAAGATGGAAGTTAATTGATTTCATGTTAAGACCTAAAATAGTTTGGTAACATTTGGTAAAATAACAAGGCGATATTTAAAGTCAGCCTGAAATCTTTGGATGTATAGTTTTCTTTAAACCAATGATTGCTAATGCAATAGCTTTGAGAATTCGTTGTCCATCGAAAGGCTTATATTGTTTGGTCTTAACCTTATGGATAAATTGTATTACAGGTGAAGAAGGTAAATGATATATTCTCATCGAATACAAGAATCATTCTTAAACTATTTTGTAGTAAACAGTGAAGTTTAGTAATATAAACAAAGTGGTCCACATGAAGTAAATATGAATTAGCTAATGTGTAATATTTCAATTAAATCGATCAGTTATTTACCTTCAACAGCAAATTCAATTACATTTAATTGGATAAGATTGTAAAACTATAAAATTTCATTTCTTCCATACGCTTACAATTTCAGGTCACTTAATATATGTTAGAAATTGGTGGGATTTCCTAAAAAGATATATAGCGCGTAACCTGAAATGTTTCATAATCATTTGTACAAGGCAAATGTATAATTATAGTAGTGATTTTTCGAATATCATTATTTATTGATAAATATAATTGGAAAAAAAAATTTATCATCAAAGAATAGAATGGATAAGAATTCATGATGATGTCAAAGGTTAATCCTTTTTAATACACTAAAACAATAATAGACTCTTATTATTCGACACCGAAAAAAACTAAGCCTAAGGTGAATTACTTTTATTTTAATGTTTTTTTTGCTAAGCCTAAGGTAAATTACTTTTTCTTTCATAAGCTTAAGGTATATTATTTGTATATAAAATATCATCGAGAATGGTAAAAGTGATATCTTAAGATGGTAAACTTTTTTCCAATTACTTTAAGTTTTTTCATTCATTAATTCTTTTTACTTTATTTAATTATAATTACTAATTCATTATTTTCATCCAGCATTAATAATAATGATTTTATGAATAGAATAAACTTGCAATAAACTCATTTAACACAATAGTTATACTTATTGAACCTGAAATCCTTCGCCTAATTTCAAGCTATATAAATAATATTAGCATATTTAAGGAAAGAAAAACAGCCAAATAAGTAAAATATTAAGTATTCCAGTTAATAATTACCTATTATTGATATATTTTCGATAAATCAATAAATGTAATAATGTATATTCTAGTTAAAATGCATCCATCCTTATCGAACTGTTGAAATAATCGTAAAATCGTTTTTCTTCTCATTCTCTCTTCCTCTTCCTTATTCTCTCTCTCTCTTTCCCTCTCTCTCTCTCTCTCTCTCTTACACACACAAATGTTAAATATTATTGTTGTGGAAAATTTATTGCTAACTTCTTTTCTTTCTCTCTTTTCTTTTCTTTCTCTTTCCTTTTTCTTTTCGTTTTTTCTATCACAATTACTAAATTATTAGTATTATTTTTGATTAAAATTACTCGATTCCTTCTTTTCTATTGTTTTTGAAGAAATAATTAAAGTGATAAATGATTGATGATTGAAGAGAAAGGTAAGATGAAGAATAGCAAATTGATATTTATCTTCTTCTCTTTGATTCATTCTATCCTCCATCCATCTCTCTAACATTTTGTTTTCATCATTATTTATGATCATTATCATTATGATTATTATCATCATCATCATCATCATCAATTATCATCATTATCATCATCAGTATCAGCAGTATTATTCAAGTCATTAGTTTTTATTCCTCATTAACGTATGTGAATAATAGTATCACGTTATGTTTTTACTTCAATCACGTTTATTCGTTTACTTTTATTTTACATTATTTATTCATTTTAATTAATTTTAGACTAGTCTGTTATCTTTTCATGACAAATTTTTATCATGTGACACTTTTCGTCCACGTTTTTCCATTCCTCCATTCATCCACGTGTATTTGTTCGTTCACGTATATTCATTCTTTCATTCATCGACGTATATCTCTGCTCATCAATTCACGTTTGTCGGTTCATCCAATCATGTGTATCCGTTTATCCATTTACGTTTACTCATTCAATTCAATCAGTAATCGATTCTGAGGTGATTCTGAGGTAAGAAAGTTTACTGAAAGGTCAAGAGTTATGTTATTTTTGATATTTCACCTCTCTAATTCCTCCGACAGCTATTAGAGAAGTAATGAAATTGTTTGCTTTCAGTTTGCTTCTCTTATCAAATTATCACTTGATCTTATCGCCTAAAAAGAAATACTTCGAACCGTTTCCGGAAATTTTTGTCATTTTGTTCGAATAAAATTTGCAGAAAGCTGCATTGAAAAAGGATAGATATATCTTTGATTAAAATAATTTTTTTCAATAAAAAAAAAATATTAAACGGAAAAAAAAGGAAAAGGAAGTGGAAGAATGGGCATTGTTAACAGTACTGATAATTATTATCTGAGAAGAATAAATTGATTTCCTTCTTTTTTTCATAAAGAAAGGATCAGACATTCTTTTTTTTTGCATAGCTATTTTAGGTTGACCTTATCTGATCTTATTTAGATTGACCTTATTTGCACGAAAAAATAAGCTAAAAGATGGAAGATAAAAGGTCAAAGGAACAAAAGATAAAAAATGAACCGATTTTTTTTTCCTTATCATTTCCATTTCCAGATGAGAGCAGAAAAATAATTGAGAAAAAAACTAGACGAAGAAAAAATAGCAGTGGAAAGTCTCATGTTTGCCGTATCAATTCAAATTAGCTAAATGAAGAGGTATATAGATAGGTGAATCAGGTAAATAGATAGGTGAATAAATGGATAGATGGATAGATGAATAGGATGATATTTTGATAATGCTTTTGCTTTAGTATCATTTTCTTGATACATTTCCCTTTTTCTTTCTCTCTCTCTCTCTCTCTTCCTCTCTTTTTTCACTTCCTTTTATTTTCTTTGTTTTCTCCCTCTCCCTCTCTCTCTCTCTCTCTCTCTCTCTCTCTTTCTCTTTCTTTTTTTTTATTACTCATACTTTATATATATATATTTGTGTGAAGAAGATTTGACAAAGAGATGAGAATGTAAGCAATTATTGTTATTTAATTTTTCAACTTATCATTCCTATCTCTTCCTCTTTCATCCATCTCTTCTTAATCTCTTGTTTTATTATTATCATTGTTATTATTATTATTATTATTATTCTTTTATTCAATCAATAATCTTTTTCATCAAAATAGATTTCTATTAGTTATCAATAATTAAATTAATAATTACAGATATGAATTATTTAGACTTACCTTTCCATAACTTAATACATTCCTCATTTATTATATATATATATAATATGTTATGCTGTTAAAGAAGTTAATTAGATTTTTGAATAATTAAAAATGATAATGAGTGATAAGATTATATTTAATTATTATTGCTATTTATCCATAAATTTCTATTTCAGGTATAAATGATTATATGGAAAAATTTATCTTTGATATGATTATAAATAGTATGTATTATTTACTTTCATTGGTAAGGTATAAATTGCTTTTTTAATGAAGGGATTAAATGATTCAATGAGAATGTTTATATTTTAAAGAGCAAAGGTTGAGATAAAAAGATTTAAATGAAATTTATCAATAAATGATCATATGGAATAGTAATAACAATAATAATGATTATGACGAATAATAATAATGATTATGAAAAAAAAAAGGGATGGAAAAGAAAAACGATGATAATATGAAATAATTATAGATGAAATTTAGCAAAAATAATTGATTTCTTTCTATATACCACATTTACATCTCTATAAATGTATAAAGAGATTATCGATGTTTCATTTTTTATTTATTCCTTTTTTTTTTTTTATCATTTAAATTGTATATAGTGATATGTCATTATTTAGAGCAAATATGTTCATTTGGTGACATCGTTGACCTCATTTTGACATTTCCTATCCAATCATTTCCTTCTTTCATCTTTTATTTTCGTTTTTCTTTCATTTATGATTAAAAATTTCAAGTACAATAATCTTTTAATAACGTATGCATGAACTTATCATTTAAAAATACTTTAAAAGATAAGGAAAGAAAGAAGAAAGGTAGGAAAGGTATGATTTTAAATTTATTTCAGAATATGGTCAAATTTGGATAGGAAACGAAGAAAAATGGATAATAGTTGATTATGTATCATTGATAATTTCTCTACTGAAAAGGAATCCGGGTGATATCTTCAATTTGGCATGTTTTCATCGAAAAATTTCTATGATTTATTCAATTGCTTATTGTATTGATTGAATTATTATAATTGAATCATTCGTTAGCAAAAATTCATTCATTATGCATATTGGTGATTTGAAACGTGCAGTGGAAGATGTTGTTCTACGACCTGATGATAATCGTCTTAGTGATATGGAAGAACGTTCAACGATAGCTGCTCTCGATCTATGTCAGGTAAATTATTATTATCTTAATTATATCTTTCTCTCTCTTTTTATAGTTGTTACAATAAAATGGATGAAACTTATTTGCTATGCTAAAGTTTACTATTTGAATTAAATAGAATTGAAATTTATAAATGTAAAATTTCAGTTAGGACAAGCCCAAGGAACTTTACCACGAACTTCAACTTCAAATCAAATACAACGACAGCGAACTGCTACAGCACTTACGTCAGCTTCATATAGCGGTGAAATGCTTGCAAGTTCAACGGAAAGTACTTGCAGTACTTCGGTGACAACTTCTAGTGGATATGTTCCAGGTGCTCCACCGCTAAGCATGAGTACATCTCTGGATACTATGGTTCATTTTTCATTTCACGATAATTTCTATCTTCCATTTACACGTCTCCGTATCCGTCGTATGTACGTGTATGCGTGTGTTCCTATTGATATCATTTATTGAATCTCAGTTATGAATTTTAATGATATTGGTGCAGTTTTTCACGTTTCAGGTGCTACGACAAACTCTTTCCTCTCGGCCATCTTTAGGTATGTCACGTCGTTCAAGTCGGGTCCTTCCACATTACAGTCATAACAAGCGAAAGCGTTCAAATTCGGTATCATCATGTATGAATAAAGGGTTTGTTTTATTCGTTTCATTAATTAAATTAGCACATTTAATCGCTAGAATCAAATTGTAATCAATTCTATCAATCGTTGAAAAATATGAAATTAGTTTAGTGATTTTAGAATTAATTAAGTTTTTTTCCT
Organism: Cruorifilaria tuberocauda; assembly: GCA_013365365.1. Lineage (NCBI taxonomy): Eukaryota > Metazoa > Nematoda > Chromadorea > Rhabditida > Onchocercidae > Cruorifilaria > Cruorifilaria tuberocauda. The sequence goes on from JABVXU010000350.1 coordinate 31,450, forward strand.
CGTCTAATAGATAGTATGAAGTGAACTGAAACGGAATTAAAAAGGATTCTTTCGAAATTGTTCCTTTATTCCTTAAATATCGCTCATACCTTTTTTGTTAATACATTGACTTTAAACATTTAACTCAACTAGTATCAAATACACCTCTACTGATTGATATGCAGTCTCTTAACAATTATGATTAACTTATAACGGTTTTGCAAATAACTTCAGTTAACATTGAATATTGTTGTTGGGGTCCTGTAAAAATTCAAGTTACCTTTGAAGACTTATATACATACTGCGGTTAATCATTTATTTTGTTTTTCCTTTTTCTTGTTCTCCATTTTAATGCTGGAAATGTGACATTTTAGCTTTTTAATACATCATGGCGTGGCAAGTACAGCAGGTGTTAGTGCAACGACAACCGGTGGTGCATCGGCACTTTCATTACCCCCAACAGCTCGACATACACCTTTCCGATTTGGCGATTTTGATGAACATTCTTCTACGAGATCCACAAGTGGTGATAATCCTTCCCCGATCCCGTATACCACGGTTAATTTCATCGAATCATAAATCTTATCACTAAAACCGGATTAACAATTTATTATCATACTTGACGAAATGATAATATTCATCCAAGTTATCATCCATTCCGTTTTTATTTCTGTTTTTCAGTGACTCAGTTTTTTTCTTCACTCTTAATATTCCTTAATTGAATTATGTTTTAGAGTCTTATTGAACCAATGTTAGGAATTCGTACGCAGCAACATCAGCCATTGCTATCTGAAGAATGGACAAAAATATGTAAGGAAGAAAGAAATGATCCAAGGCAACAACAAACTAGCAAGTTTGAAGGTTTGTTTCTTCATTTCCTTATTCTTCGGTTTTTAATTTATTGATAAGGATACAATACTTTCTACTTTAAACAGGTATTCAGTAATTTCTGTCATTTTTTCATCCTTTTTATTCTGCGCTATAAATAAATTGCTGATATTGTCGTTTTGATGTTGTATATGTTCATGTTAACTTATTGAAGCAGCAATTGGTTTATAAAATGTAAATTTAAAGTAACCTCAGAAGATATTGGTAAAATATTGTGATAATTAAATATTGATAGTTTATAACATATATTACTTTCTACATTCTTTACTTCAGTTTTGTTTATTTCATTTATTTTATATATTCTAAGAGTTAGACTTTATGATAAAGTTTTGGCATAACATAGGCAAGTCCTAATGATTAAACTTTATTTGAAAAAATTAATTTTTATTGTTTTATCGTAAAATCGAATGAACTAGTCATAGTCTAATCATTTTTAAACCAATTTCGCTCAGCTTTACTGATAAAGTAATAGTTTTGGTACTTTTTTATCGAAAATTATTCATATAATCGATTCATTGGCATCATTAATTACGTTTGTTATTTGTCATATTAAATCAAGAGGATTTAGGTATTAGCACGCATATATACAATAAAGTATACTTCAGTTATTAGATTATTCTACAGGATCTGTCTGTCATAGATATGAAATCTGTCAGTATTCGTATATAGCTGTTATCTAAAAATCTTACAAGTGAAGTCATCTTTTTTTTTCTTTTGTTAAGTAATCGAATTTTACAGATATTATGGTAGCAAATCGACAAACGACAAATAATTGCATGCCGAAATTATTTCCTGTAAGCTCATTTACTGCATTTCGTGAAGCACGTAAAGCTTACGATTCGGATAATGAAGAGCAGATGGAATGTGACTAAAATATTGTTGTATATAGAATGATGTACATTTCACCGCTTCCAAGCTTTCAGTTTTACGTATAATTATGGTTAGTTCCATATATTTTATACTTTTGAAATTTGTTACTTTCTTTTTTTACTTTGAGAAAAAAAAAGCAATAAATTGTATATAGTTATTTATAAATATATTAGTGCATAAAAACAATTTCCACAACAATTATTGTTGCCTGTAAATTTAATTTCAAAACGAAGAAATGATATTGCAGAACTGCATAATTGGTTGTTGTGCTTTATTTGGCAAATGCAGCGGTATGATCTATTTCAGTAATTGCAGACAGATTTTTTTTTTATTGTAGCTGCTATTTTCATTCTTCAAATTGATTATTTGATAATAGCTCTATGATTATTTTATAATTCTGAAGAATAGTTGTAATTTGAATTGTTTTTTCAAAAAAAAAAAAAATCAAAAAATAGAATGAGAAGCAGCCAAGTTAGCTATTCATGGAAAATATCACACGAAAACATTAGCAAATAAGATTGCTATTTTGCCATTTAGGATATTGCAAGTTTTAATTTCAATTATTTTTCTTTTCCTTCTTTGTTATCTCATACATACATAAATACATATATATTTGCTAGTGTTTGTAAAAGATTTCATTTCTTTTCTTTTGTTTATTCTTCGCAATATCATATTTGATATTTTGTCAAATTTCTCATTTATTCTATTAGCATGCATATCCGTTGTGCACGTATGCATGTATCTTTTACTGCATTATTTCTTCTACATTAGTGAATATTTCAAAATAACACATATTGTGTTAGTATAAGATCTCCATAAATACTTTATAATTAATAGTATGATCAATTAAAACAAGAAAAAAAAATTTTTTTTATTGCTTATTAATGTGCTCAACATATTTTAATGATATATAATACATGGTAATGATTAATCCTCATATCATAAATGCAACCAATTGACTCATTTGTTCAAGCATTAATTATAATGTATCATTTTGATGATCTTTTTCAAGTACGAGTAATTAATAGAGGTAAATGATTAATTTGCTAGAATCGATTTTATTAGTTTTATATAATTTCTGAAAGGTAGAAAGAATCGGTTAATGTATGTATGAGATGTAACTTGCAGAGAGGTGATAAAAAATGATGATGATGATGATGATGAACTGATTTATACTTTTATTGCCGACTTATTACAAACAATGTAACTATAACTTATTGCTAGTGATGTCGACATATTCTTTGGCATCGTACTTGAGCCTAGAGCTATTAGTTTTGATAATAAAATAATTTATTTCGATAAATTTAATAAGAAGAAGTCAGTAAAGTGATAGTATGGTTTTATGAATATACAAAGATAGAAGTCATCTTGGAAGAAAGTATTTCGAACTTACATAACATTTGCACCGATCGGGATTTTAGCAGCTTCTGCATTTACAGTTCTTCCTTTTTTAGCTTTTTTTCTTTTAACTGAAATAGCACTAAATTTAGCTTTTTTAATTTTTCATTTTATAATTTCATGTCAATAATTTCTGTCACATTCTGTCACATTGAAGTGATCTCTTCCTTATATTCCTAATAGCAAATCAAAAATGGATGTATATGTATACATTCATAATCAGGCAACGATCAATCATCGATAAGGATTCTCAAAATTTTATGTAAATTTTTTCACTTTTTCTTCTCATCAATATTCATGTTCCACTTCTTTTCTAACTTCATTTTTAATTCCTATTTTCCTATCTGAATAATACCAAGCTTACTTCTCTTTTTTTTCTTCCTTTACCTTTATTTCCTCTTTTTCGTTTAAGCTAGTTTCTTCTTCATTTGAACTTTCGCCCTCCTCTTCTTCACTTGAATTTTCCTCCTCTTCCTCACTTGAATTTTCCTCCTCTTCCTCACTTGAATTTTCCTCTTCATTTTCCTTCTCTTTCTCTTCACGTTCAAGCTTTTCATCGAATTCCTTCTTCATTTTTTCCTCACCTTTTCTGGTAATATTCAGTGTAAGAGTAGCAAATCTCTGAAGTACAATGAATGTTCAATTATGCATATTTTATCAGAACTTTTGGATCTTTTCATTTTATTTATCTGATACATTTACCTTAGCTATTTCAGTAATCGATTATAATAAATTGATTGAAATATTTTTTCTTTGAATTTTATAAAAATAAATTCATTATGGAAATGTTATGAATTAGATAGATGGATTGTTTTTCCAGAGAGTTTTCATGAAAGAATTAAAAAGTCTATGACAGTATTTATATTACAGTATTTCTTACTTGTCTGAAATATTACCTCAGCTTCTTCAATAGAATCAGTTATAATAATATTATCGTATATTGTGCTACTATTCATTTGCCATATCTCAATTCCGATTGCACCAATATCATCATATAGATAAAGATTCGGATCTGGTATATAATCTGGGTTATCGATTTCAGGATGTACCCATTCTCCCTAAATTTTTATCCTTTTGATTCTTTAATCTAACATCCGGAAGAAATAATTTTTACACGCAAAATTTTACTGATTTCATATAGATAGCTATTGAAAGAATGCTTATTCAAATTTCAAAAATTAAACCTTATATGCTGGATTTGGAATCTCCTTCGGTACCCATTCACCTTTGTAATCCGGATTTACCATTCCTGGTGGTTCCCATTCACCATCCCATTCCTCATCCCAATCATCCGGTTTCTTAACTTTTAAATTCAGTATAAATTCTGGTTGATCCCAATCATCCGGTTTTTTATCATTTGGATCCGGTATAAATACTTCATCAACCCAATCAGCTGGTTTACTCACATTTGGATCCTAAAATTCCATTTTTTTTTCAGTGTTATATTCAATAAAATGCAAATGAAAATAAAAACAAAAACTATTTAAACTGAATTAAAGGGAAAAAAAGAAACTCAGAAAATATATTATAAAATTTGTATGCAAAATGATATAGTTTGATAAATACATTTTACAATTATTAATTCTTACACATATTTTTTTTTTGTAACAAAAAAAAATTTGGTAGAATTTCCGGTAGATTTTAATAGTAAGTTAAAAAAAAGGAAAGATATTAACCATAATTCGCCGTGGTTTAAGAAAATCGTAATGATCTTCTAAATAACCATTAATTCGTTCCTCATAATCAGCAAGTATTTTAATGGTATTATTCGGATATAAAATTAAAGTATAAACATGAGATAATTCATCATTCTGAAATAAATATTACTTATAATTATTATACCAAACATATATCTGTTTTAATCTATTACTTCTATAACACAAAAAATGAAAAAAATACAAAATAGTACAAAATAACTTAAAAGGATAATGATCAGGCCCCCCAAGTTAGCCTAAAAAAACCTCAAACAAAACTACAACTTTTTGAAATTTCTATTTCAAATTCTAATTTTATCATAATCATATAGGTAAAGAAGATTAAAATCGAAATTTGAAATTTTTATTCGAACAAATAATTATCAATATTTTCCAATTGATTTTCATTTCTTTTTTTGAAAGGAGAATTCAAATACAATTAAAATTCAAATTTTTATGATTATAATTGAAAACTGAAATAGAAATAGTTACCATAATAGGCAAAAAAGAATTGCAATGATAATAGGAATTGTTATAACGAAATATAGCATGAATTTTTCTCGAGAATATACCGCATATATCTGGTCCAAACATAATCTCATATGGTGTTTTACCATGAAATCGTTTCTGATCCAAATTCGATTTCATTAGCTAAATTTGAATGAATTCAATGTATTGTTGAAGTAACAGAAGAATTTTTATATATCAATAAATATTGTTATAATCTTATCATTGTGCAAACTAAATGTTATATCACTAAATACTTCATGATAACATTTAGATTAAATTCCTCTCTACAATGATATTTTTAATTTTTATATGCAAACTTTTTTGATCTCTTTTATTTTCTGATATTTCATTTAGTTTATCTTATAAAAATAGTTACTACCATTCTTTAACCTTTATATATATATTGCTTAACTTCTGTAATTCCTTTTTATCCAATTTCATTTTTTTTTTTGCTCATTTTTCCAATTATTTTTCAGAATGATAGATTTTCTATAAAATTTTAAGCTAATTCTTATTTACTCAGCTTATTTCATTCATTAAATATTTTCCCTTTTAAGAGTAATGGATATGTGAAATCGATACTGTTTACAGTAGTCTCTCTTTATACTAAAATTTCTATCAAAAAATTTAAAAGAAATAAGTGACTGTATTGAATATTACTATTTTGCTAGATTATCAAAATATAAAAGTAAATAAAAATTATTATACTTTTATGTATAGGCCACCACAATCATCATCAGGTAGAGTAAATCGTTTTGTTGCATACTGAATAATCAATAATTTGTCTTTATTGGAAAATTTTGGAAATTTTGCCGAAATAGCATAATTTTTCATATCCTAAAATACAAAATAAATAAATGGTTCAAATATTTGAAATGAAAAAATTGATGATTGAAATATATATGTATATATATTGTAAATAATAATAGTATTTAAATTGAGTACTTCGGTTGTAGTAAGTCCAAGATCCTCCTCTTGATCATTGTAAAATTGACCGTAGGAAAGGTTAAATTTTCCATAGTCACTTCGATATTCAGATAGTACCCATCGTTTTTTCCAATCATCACCGTCTAAAAGTCACTGAATTCACTGATATTCGAATTTAGAAGAAAAACAAAAGGAATATAATATGAGATGTAGGAATTGAGGGCTAATTTAACTGAATCTCCAATTTTATTCAAATGTTTTACTCATTTTACTCAAATTTTACTCGAATTTAACCTTTCACTCAAATTTTTACTCGAATTTTACTCAAATAAAGAAGTGAAAATAACGTTCCGATTGAAACATCGGAAAATTTCATTAAATTATCGTTTATTTCAATCTTCCGTTTCAATCTGTGTTTTTTATTACCTGACGTATTTTGTGAGGTAAATTAATTATCCAATAAAGTTTTTGTAAATTAATTTTCCATATTGTTTCCATAATAAATTATAACTTTCAGAAGTTTCAAAAAATTTTTGACAAGAAAAAATTATCAGTGGTAATTGTTTTAATGTAATTTTCATCAATTATTATTAATCTTAATTTTTTTACAAAGTTATTCTAAATCCTTTTGTCAGATATATTTCTGTCATTAGAAATTAAAATGAAATTTAATCAGAAAGAATTTTTGAAACTGTTAGGTTTTGGAAAATTAACTGAAACCTTTGAATTGCTCCTGGAAATAAATTTTGCTATTAGCATAGCCGATAAACACTATAGATAAGAGAGATAGAGAAGGGTGGATCATAATTTGAAATTTGATTAGCTTATCATTGCTTAAATCTAGTCATTACGGAATAGGTCAAACCATTATTTGTTAATTCTATCAGACGTCTCCGCCTTTCACTTGGTCTACGTCACTTAAAGCCAATCATGGATTGATACGTCGAGTTTTAACGACGTTCGCTCCAGCTGTTCTTAGGTCAATAAACCGAACGGCTCTCCTTCTTTCATTCCTCATTTATCCAAATCAGTAACCACATTAAAACTAGAACTGCTAATTCGTGAAATAAATATAAAGTTCAATGATGCAAAGCGTTTACAAAGCATTCTACCGAAGACTTCCCAAACTTGGAGCTTGGAAAAATCTGCTGAAGTTTGCAGGAATAAAGCTAGGATAGATGTAACTTAGTTTCATGCAATTTTCATTACTCATTCTGACTTCTATAAATTACGAATCAGTTCAAACCATTCCTAAACCTTCCTTACAGCGCTTACCTAGTCTTTTTCTTTCATGTTACGAAAAAATCAATTTAAGAATGATTAACAACAGAAAAATGAGAAACAGAACAAGGTCACTAAGCAATCAAAAATTATGGGCTCCAGACGACTATTGAAATGGTCAGTTTGGTAAATTGACAAATAATCTTAATAACAGTTCAATTAAGTGATAAATGAGAATCATATCTGTTTTGTATTCAAATATTTAAAAACATTTATTCCTGATATGAACAAATAAAAACAAAATCAAGAAGCGAAATAAGAGGGAGAGAAATGAGGACAATGAAACAACAAACTATGAGTAATATTGATATTAAACGAATAAATTAAGCATAACAGTATCCCAATACCAGAATTTTTATCGTTTCCTAAACTACTTCCGCAGTATTAAAATCTTTTTCAAAAAAATTTCCTTAAAATCCCCAAGGAGATCCTAGCGATAAAAAGTAACAATGCCAGACATCAAGCAAACCAGATGGCAGTTGATGCATCAATAAAATCATTTTAGCAAATATTATTCATTGGTTTACAGTTCTTCGTGGTCTTCGCTAACCTGCAAAATTTGAATATTGATTATTATGTACGTTTGATACAGAAAAGGGTACAAAAAAAAACAAACTTACTTTTTTCTTCTCATCTTCTCCCACTTCTTCCTCGTCCTTTTCTTCTTCCTCTTTTTCCTCTGCCTTCTTCTTCTCTTCTTCTTCTTTCCTCTTCTTCTCTTCCTCCTCATCCTGTTTTTCTTTCATTTTCTTTTCACCTTCCTTGGTTTTTTTCAAGGTCTTTTCGCCAAATTTCTGTAAATGATCCATTTGAAATGAACGATGATAAGAGACTACTTAACTCAACTCTTAAAAAATAACTTTCTTGGAACTATCACATCCCAACAAAGTTAGTTACAGTTATATTAATACCGATATATAAATATTCTAAAAGCACAAGTACCAGTTAAAATTATAAAAGTATTTTTGTTGTCATCTGAAAAAAACAAAACTGAGAAACAAGACCTTGGCTTCCTCCACACTGTCTGTCACAATTATATCATCGAAAATAGTTCCCGATTTTACTTGCCACAAATCAAAACCAATTGCTCCAATATCCTCATAAAGGTATAAATTATCGTCTGGAGTGTATTCTGAATTATCGATTTCCGGATGGATCCATTTACCCTAAAAATATACATATATAATAAAAAGGAACTGAAATGATTAAACAATGATAGTATTTCGGAAGCAAAGAGAATTTGTTATAAGCTCACTTTGTATGCAGGATTTTTCTTCTGCTTCGGCTTCCATTCTCCTTTATATTCCGGATTATCAACCATTGGTGGCTCCCATTCCCCATCCATCTCATCATCCCAGTCCTCTGGTTTCTTAGCATCAGGATCAGGAATGTGTTCTGGCTTGTCCCAATCTTCAGGTTTCTTGTCGTCCTCATCATCAATGTATTCCCGTTCATCCCAATCTTCTGGTTTCTTTGCATCTGGATCCTAAATGCTCTCATTTTACCACACACTTCATATGATAATACAATGGCATTATTTCTTTTTTTAAAATTATCCTTTCATTTAAACAAACAACACTGAGAATGATAACCTTAATTTTTTTTGGAGGGAGAAAGTCCCAGTCCGCTTCCAATTCTCCAGATTCAGCCTTCTCTCCATCAATTTGCACTTCGTAGGTGTTGTCAGGGTTCACAATCAATGTGTAAAGATGCGTGAAGACATCATCCTGTAGAAATAAACAAGTAAAACAACGAAGGCATTCAGGAAAAAGAGTTGTAATGACTGAATGTCTATCTCGGACGAACCCGAACACATAATAAGAGTGAACGGGTAGATACGCGAGAAGCATTGATATAGCTCCTCGATTGGACATCGATATACACAGAATTACCGATTACCGATAAGTCCACGAAAAGCACGGACAATTCAAAAACAGAAAATTTACTACAAAACAAAACCTTGCATCGGATGTCCTTCTTGATCATGTGATTCCTACCCTTATAATGGAATATGACATGGACTTTCTTTGTTCCTGGTCCACAAATATCAGGACCGAACATAATATGATAGGGAGTTTCGCCATGGAAGTCTTCTAGATTTACATCTGAAGCCATCAGCTAGAAAAGATAAGATTACGAAACAAGCAGATTTCACAGTTTTGGGCACAAAATATCGTCAATAAGGTTTAAAGCAATATATTAAATCATTTCTTGAAGTCTTTTTTTTCCATGCAACATCACATTAGATGATATTACCACTCGACGAAAAATGATATGTTCAATATTTTAAACTCCACCTTGCTCGATAAGGACAAAAACCTTCTATTCGAAAACGAATACACAAAAAACTGCCCTATAAATGATCTCAAGCGAGAGATTCCTAAATCGTATATCTTGTTGACATGAATGAAAAAAAACCGCTTAAAAAAATAAAGTTTACCTTAATGTAACCACCACCACAGTCGATATCTTGTTCATGCTTAACGCTGAATTGCACAACCAGCGATTTACCCTTATTTGAAAAACCCTTATCAAATTTTGCACCGATCGAATAAAATTTCGCATCCTGCAATAGAATAAAAGATAAAGAGAGCAGATTCATTACCAAGCCCCAACAAATTCAGTAATTGTTTCAACGCTGACAATATTTAACGACATATTATTAAGAGCAATCTCAATGACTATACACCAAGAAGTGACCTGTGATGTCTTGAGACCCTTATCTTTCACAGCATCACCGTAAAATTTGCCATGCGATATTTCCCATCTGCCGAAATCATCCTTATGTTTCGACTTTATCCATCTTTTTTCCCATTCATCATCTGAAAATCAAAAAGAAATCCTGGTATCTTCTTGCTTTCTCGTGCCTTAATCAATTCCAATATAGATTGCAAATCATAATCAACAGTTGAATTGGCAGTATTTCATAATTAGAATTAAGATTTTTAGTTTTTACGGATTACGGATCTAAATTACAGAATACAGCATTTTATTATCAGAAATTATCATGCCTTATTCTTTTTTCGAAGATATTTAAACTTACCCAAAAATTCTTCCTTGAAATATATTTTAGCATTGATTGCTGAGAAGCAAACAAATCCTAACAGCAAATACAGTTGCATTCCTGAAATACACATGCAAATATAACGAGAAAATTCAATGACAAATATATGACTAAAAAAAAAATACTTCTAATGTACATTAAATAATGACCGTTCTAGCAAAAAATTCTTCATTCCAAAATTCACCGTTAACACAATTAGTAAATACTGGAAATTGGTGTGTACTTTTTCTCATATATCGCACTAACAGCAAACCATTTGTGGAAAAGCGAAAAAACTATCTGCATTAACTTCCAACTCACGTCCTATCCTCTTAACCTATTTTTCACATCAAACAACAAATTATTAAAATGATAAGATTCATTAGAGATGATGAAATCTGACTGATTTCTTTCTAATTACTCATCAAAAATCTGTTCTCATATCAGCTTACGATGTAAATAATCAGGAGAAGAGAAGAAATACCTAAAATACCTGATATGAAATGACAGCGTTATATAGCTAAGAAACCTAAAAAACCTAAAATACCTGAAATAGCTAATATGAGATGACAGGCGTTATATAGAACAATTATATACTACAACCGAGGTAAGTAATGGAGCTAGAATCATGAAAAGTAAGAAGTATGCTACAACGTGAAAAGACGTGCAGGGCGAATGAACGAAGCGCAAAAAAAAACTCGCAATAAGCAGTACCAGGCGGAAGTGTAAATGAACAACTACTGAGCATTCAACCCTCTTGAAAACCACCCATTCGTCGGCCAAACTCTAAACTGTCAGTTTTGAGGATCGCACGCTTACTGGTCCACGTCAGCATTCAACCAATCAGCTGACGACATATAAGCGGTTGATGGGCGGTGCTACTACTGATTGATGGCGCTGCGCGTTTCCACTCTGCAAGACGAAAACACTTGATGAATTTGTTGACGCGACCTTTTCACGTCACTTTTCACGTACGCTTACTTTGAATTGAATAAAATAACACATTCATTATTAATTTTTTTTTATCGACAATAAAAAAATAATTGAAGAATGTATAATCGAGGAGTAAATTATACGTGAATCATGTAAATGATAGAATGTAATTTTGAATTTTTACACGAAGCGGAAGATAATTTCCGTAAGATTGCCATGAATATTACAGAGGTAGGATTTATTCTATTCCTTTCAATTTCATTAATTGTTTGTTGAGTTCTTCTAATCAATGCATATTGTTTGCATCATTTGAAAAGTGAAGCAGTAAAATTGAAATCGAGAAATTGAATAGGTATGAATTTATAGTGAATACTGACTAGTTAAAGTTCATCTCCCCTAAGTTACCATGCAAATATAAAATGGTAATTTTCGGAATTTACAAAAAATTATATATTATTTCATCGCATAAATAACTTTCCGGAATTTACAAAATTTTATATTAATATTACATTTACATTCATTCGTATAAATCTTCACAGGTTTCAATTTGGATGTAAATTTTGATATTCGAAAATCGAACTTCTACAATTGCCGTCTTTTCAACGAAGTGGTAAATTTCAATTCAGAATTACTTTAACTCATATCTTACTAATTGTAATTTTATAGCAGCTTTTGGATCAAACAATCTCATTTCATCCACTGTTTGTTTATAACAGTTTTATCAGTGATACATTTCTTCTTTTCACAATCGTTAATTAGCCATCTGTTTGACTGAAAATTTTGTATATGATTTCGATAAATATTTCAATAAACATTTCGCAAGTTTGCTTCATAAAAAGTGTATAGAGTTTTTTCTTCTTTTTTGCTTGAATGGATGGACGATAAACAGAAACAATATAAGGATATTTACAAGCGGCGCATTTGATAGTAAAGTGGTGCTAAACTGCAAAAGAAAGTGAGCCTTGTTCATAATACGAAGGCTAGTTTAGATGGGTCTTCAAGAAGATTCAAGAGATTAAGTGATTGATTTCACTAAGAAATTAAAAACAAAGACTATTGCTTGATTTGAACTACAGAATTGCATTTATCATTTGTTCATTTCCATCACCAAACTAAGAAAAAAAAATCGGAAATACCGATTCGATCCATAAATTTAAATCCCCAAACTTGATTTTTAATTTCAAATATTATTTAACCGATGATATCAAAGATTTCAAAACAATTTGCCACATCATTCAGCACCGAGATTATATCTAAACGCTGATCTGATCACGGAACTGAACTGCCGTACTCCAATGTATACGATGTGTTCTAATATAATACTATCATATAACCATGAATGGATCAGCTTTCTGCAAGTATGCCGAAGTATCATTTATTGTTCACCTAGCTATACTATAGTCGTGATTCTATCCGTGAAAGAGGATGCATATTTTCCTGCATGCTATTCATTGTATTTTAAATATAGTGTATAGAGTAGAAATATTAAATTTAATCCCATCTTCAAGTTATTGGCAGCATTTAAGTATACACTAATTCAGAAAATCAAAATTTACTAGAGAACAAAGTGTGTAATAAAATTATAAATCAAGAATTGATCATGGCAAATTTGCACTAATCTGTTGCACTGAACATTTTGTTTCTATAAAAGGATGAATCAACACAAAAACTACCTCATATGTGTCATAAATAGTAATAAAAAAACCCAAACTACCATCTAAGTTTGACTAACTTTTTTGCGATGTAGTTCGATGGGTTATTTTTACTGATGATCAAGCATTCCGATGCACTTTGCACTCTATGACACGAACTTGAAATTCAAATCTTTCAAATCTCGTTTTATAATACATACAACAAAAACTACACTAACTGTGTCACAAAGTTTTGCACATGAGGCACAGTAATATTAATATAGAAAATAAATGATAGAGATTTTACAATATATATCTCGTCGGTAACTACTTCGCATCCTTTAGTATGCCTTCATTGATGAATTCTTCCGGTTTCTTTCGGTAAGCTTCATGGTTCATTTTCACACATAATCTTGTCATGAAGAAGAACAGTACACCTTGAGGTACCCATAGATACCAACGATCGAACACTGTATTTCTCAATACCTATAAGCATCATTCATTATCACTAAGTTTATTAATGTAATATTTGACCATATTACTGAATAGAATTGTGAAAATATTAGAAATATGTGCAAACAGTTAGATTTGCTATAGCAAATTTATTCATCACTGCTCACATAGTATTCTATCCTTTATTTCGCTTATCACTGTTGAAATGACTCTCTTCTCAACTGACGATAGAGAATAATGCACATGAAGTGGAGAAAGAAGAAACTAGACATAAAATATGTTTTGGTACAAAAATACGAGTGAATTATTATCAACCATTGATAATCAATTACTGATAACAAGATTATGGATTTGTCACAACTATTTTAACATCTCAAGGATTAACAAGTCGTCAGAAATGCATACCTTTACAACGGCATCTTGCCAAAATCCTTTGAACACTCTTTGCTCATTCGGAGCCAGTGTAAATTTGTACTGTCCATAAATCTAAAATAAAGTAGTTAATAAATATAGAGATAAAGAAGATTTATAAGTGAAAAGGATAAATGAGCACGTTGGTAGGTGGATAAGGAGAAAATGAGATAGCTTAAAGAGAATAAAGCCGTACATAGAACTATTTTTCCTGCATATAACAATCAAGAATGAGAAAATGCAAAATCCAAAAAAAATCCAAAAAAAGGATGGGAAAGAGTAAAAGAGGAAAGGTAAGCTCACCTTTCCGAGTTTCCCAAATTCCCTGCCTAAACGGATCGGCGACAACTTCATCCCTCTCCACTTCTTCTCACTGTCCCACTTCCGGATTCGCACCACTGTCCCACTTCCGGAATATAATAAAAACTTCGCAACAAGGGGCGGAGTCCACGGATGGACAGGGGAAATGTTTAATTCATTCAACTCTATTTGCAAGTCATTCCAACTTAGGTCGGAATAAGCTAATAGTCAAGTGAGATCGGGACAGATTGATAGGTCACATTGGAATTGTTCGATGCTTTTGTTTCTATACGAAAATAGCATTGCACAACGAGGCAGAGGAATTAAATACCTTGTAATTATGGTTCGATCTTATTTTAAGAATTTTCGTATAGAATTAAAATTTTTAACTTTGATTCATACTTTTAGTATCGATCACTTCATATTTTGCCTTACTTCTTCTTGCCTTTCGTACATGAATGTAGATTAATACTGTAATAACTAGTTACAAATATTACAGAGTGATATACGTATATGTAAGCAGCTCAATGGATAACAGCTTGGATTACTGGAGTTCCAGTCCTGCTCAGGATGAGGTATGCATTTCTTGCTCTCACTATTTACTCTTCTCATAGTTTCTTCATAAAAATTTATTTCTAAAATTCCTATAAAAAAGGCTTTTTGCGTGCTCTATACTGTTGAAGAGAATTTCCACCCAGTGCGGGCCGATTATCATCAGATCATTCATTCTTAACGGTGAACTTATAAATTTGCCTGTCATTAACTTCCTCACATTGTTCTTAATAGTAAATTTATAGATTTATGTCTTCTAGTTTATATATTGCTCTTACGGCGAACAGATTTTTTTTTGCGAGACTTAGGAATTACTCTAACATTATCGAATATTTTCTTCATTATTGATTTGTATTTATAGAGTTATTAAAGAGATACTTAATTTTCCTTCATTGTATCTTGAAGATATCAAAGAATTGCTCGTTGCTGAGACTACAAACTGGTGAAAAAAAATCCTTTCATTGTATCGCTTTCTTTTATTTCCATCTGTACTTATTTCACTTCTTGCTTCAATTGAGTTCTATCTTCACTATTTCACTTCGTTTTCTTTTGATTTCTTTCGTAGCATTTTGGGATTTTTATTTGTTTCGCGCACTTCTATGGCTGCATGACTGATGAAGGAGACTTGTTCGAAATTTTCCCACGAGGCGTAGTACTTTTGCTGCAATTTTTTTTTGTTTTTCTCAGATGTGTCTTGTTGTTGATGCTGTGGAACGGGTGGTTAAATTGATGCATGGTGATTGCAACAATCCGAAGTACTGTTTGCTGCAGAAATTGTCAGGTAATAATTAATTTCGTCTTTATTGGAAGGATTAGCGGAAGTGATATCGTCAAATGGATACTTCTAACTTTTCCAATTTCCAGACTAATTTAATTGCTCAAGAACAACATAGATACTCCCATAGCATGGACATTAAAGCAATATTCCCATATTATTTGCTTATATTATTTACTATCTTTCTGAATGGTTTAAAAAATTATGGTTTTCTGGGTAAAAATAAAAAATAAAATTGAGTAATTAAGCTCATATCTTCTCCAAGCTTTCACATATCCAAAGTTTTAAGAGTGCTTGATCTCGATCGATCATTGGGGTAACATCTCTGCATTTTCAGAGAAGCAGTTGAAAACTTTCGGCATTGTCTTGGCAGAATCAGAACTAGAAGATGACGATTACATACGTATGTATATTTGTGTCTTTTTTCTTGACTGCGGAAGGAAATGTTCTATTCATTGTAAAAAAATCATTTTCAGATTGTGATCTGTGCGGAGTTTATTATCGAGCATCATGTCGATTACATCCATTATTTATTGTCAGTGATAGAGAAGTAGGCTAAATTCTCTTAACTTCATTATTCACGACTAATATACGATATGATAAACCCGATATTCAATAATTATGCTGTATGCTTCAATTTTTTTTGGTTTCTAAACTAATTTGGCCTGATGAGACTTATACCAAAGTTTATTATATTTATGCTATTACCACTTGTTTCAGGTACGCGAAGAAAATAAGCCAAGGGCGGAGCAAACCTTACCTGCTTTTTTTGAAATTAAAACTTCTAAAATTCCGAAAGCAGGGTTGGGTGTTTTTGCAAAGATGGATATACCGATAGGATTGGTATTTGGGCCATATCAAGGTAGCCTAATTTCTGATAAAAAACAGTAACTTGATTATTATACCATTTTGAAACTAAATAGTTTCAGGAATATTGTTATCTGACCCGAAAAAGGCTGATCAGAACGGTTATTCTTGGGAAATTCGTATCAGTGGGAAACCATCACAGTATATTGATGGCAGCGATCCGAGATATTCCAATTGGATGCGTTACATAAATAGTTCGAGGTGTAAGCAATGACTGACTCTTCGCTTCCTGTCTTTTGGCTATCTTATGACAATTTTTTTGCTAAGATAACGAGATTAACAAAGAAAAAAACGTTTTTGTTAGAAGTCTGAACAGGTAAACACATAACTCATACTTCTTCCCCTTGAACTAAATTGTTTCGGAAAATTCATACAATTCTGCTTATGCTTATAAAAATTAACTTATGGTTCTATCTAGGAAGCTTTTTTGTACACCAATATTGAGAATATCGATTTGGTAAAACTTAGAATGTTTTTAATCGTTGGATCTTTATTGATTCTAAATGGCGTTGAATCTTTAGTTGAGAACGAACAAAATTTGCTTGCTTTCCAGTACAATGGTTCAGTTTATTATCGCGTCTTCAGACCGATTAGCGAAGGGATCGAGCTTCTAGGTAAACTCCGTACCACGATTATCCAATTCAACTACGTAATCCTCACAATAATCTATCACTTGTTGTCATCACTTTTACTCCTATAAACTGTAAATTTAATATATATTGGCATTCAAAAATTAACCCGTGACAGAGAATCAAAGGGTTGAGTCTAATCATATGTGATATATTTATTTGCTAAAATATTTAGTATGGTATGGAAACAAATATGGCGAAAGTTTGGGTATGCTTAGTGTAACACCAAGGCTTAAAATCCCACCTGAAAAGAACCCTTATATCTTCGGCTGATCAATATTGGTAATAAGTAAGTGGTCTTTTAGTTTCTTGTTGATATGGTGAATCGATGCTTATTATCATAATATATCACACTAAAGATAAATTTTGCAGCGCGGATTCCGAGGCTTTCATTTAAGTCTTCGATCCAAACAATTTCACTTGTGATAGTATTGTTGTTTGACGTTATTTTTATCTTCATACTCGTATAATAAAAATGTAAAGTGATGACAGAAAGACGTGTTATTAACAAAGTATTCATGAAAATAGTACAAATAGTGGTTGTTCAAACTTCAAAAAACACAGTGACGAAAGTAGACAATCAATGAGCCAGTGTAAACATACAATAAAGAATTGTTCATTTTTTTGATTTAATTTTTACTGAGTTACTTGAAATTTTCTGTTGCTTTTGTTCATTCGAAATTGCTGGCACATACGGTATCAGATGTACATTTCTTTGAAAATCCTGTTTTGTATTTCTCGATTCTGGCACAAGTAGATACCCTGAAATAGTCTTATTTGGAACGCTATAATATTGGCTGACGAAAAATAATACTTAGTCAGAAGCTTTAAGAGCTTTAAAATTGCAACTGATCACTGAAAAAAATTCAGTTCACTTTTGAACAGATTTAAAGAATATTAAGGAACTGAGAAATATTGTAATTAAACTAACATTGATCAATTTCAAGTTAAAATATCATCAAATGATACATCACTGCGTCTTAGATGTATCTATAATAAGATAACTACAGCAAAATGGTAAAATAACATGTTAAACAAAACCTCTTTCGATAATTGAAAACCGTTCATTTAAACTAAGTGCTCGATTGCTATATTTAAATGCTTTTTCTGGAAGCGTTACAAAATTGCGCTGAATGAATTCTCGCCCCTCTAAAGGTTTGATAGTGTAAGTGTATCCTTGAGGCATTGATCCTGAATGCTTATTAAAGATTAAAAGTCATAAAAACATGATTTAAAGGCAATATATTGCAGTCGATCGTCACGATAGATAACTTAGGTTGGTCCATATACTTGAGGTATCTATGCTAACCGGTTGGACTAGTCTGAAGTACAGGTATAAGTAGATTACCCCTAAATTCCTATTGCCAAAAACTGTAAAACAACTATTGTCCCTCTTATTGCGACTTTTATTCATAGCAAACCAATTTGAATTTTAAATTGGAATGCCGCTGCCACTTATTACCGATTTATAATGCCCGAACCTTGTTTGATCGATTTTATTGAATACTTACTGATGGATTTTCACGCTCTCCCAAGATGTCGCGGGTATACTGCCAGATTAACATTGTATTGATAAGTGGTGATTTTATATGGATACAATGATAGGAAACAATATTATATTACTATGTTCTATTACATCAGCAGAGATATTGTATACAGTTTGAATTATAAATTTTGGTTTGGAAAAAAGTGAATGTCATTTAACGTGAATTTGAAGTGATAAATTTGTTATGTTAAGATGTATTTGTTCAGAGAAATCGAAGACACCTAATACCGCAAGCACACATGATAGATACGTTTGTATTATTTAGTATAATCTGATACAAATTAATTAGATAGATCTCATTGATTTGCTACTCTGTATTTTTCATCGGATGATATTTCTAGATATTTATCTAAACTTGTATTTATCATTTCTTAATATCTTACCTTTTCAGCTACCTCACTAGATATTTGCAACCTATCTTACCATATCCCTTAGTTTATTTTTATCTTTGTCCAATATTTAAAATTAAATGAATATAATATGTTTACTTTTCCATAAGTTATTTTTACGTGTTACATTGTTTGATGTATATTTGCAAAACGACGGTAGATTACTTGAAAGTAATATATTAATTTTAGGCTAATTTAAGGAATTTAACAGATGTAATGATAATAAAATGGGATAGTAGAAGTATAATTGGAGTAGTGTTTGTTCTCTTATTATTGTTCTAGTTTATATCATTCTTTAAGGCTTTTGTTCGCATAACATGTAAAATTAAATAGATTCAAAGTTGACAATTATTGTTATGTAAAATAGCTTGGTTACAATATGTCTTGCAGTGTAACTGTATCAAAGCTGTCACAAGTCGTCTAATTATTAGCAATTTCAACTATTACATTTAGCACACACAGAAAAACTTCACGTGGAAAATGAGTTCACTTCGCAAACAAATAGCAAAGAGAAGTCTACCAGCAGTCAGTGAAGATGGAAATGACATTACATCTGAGTAAGTTATCTGTAAGTCTCATTTTTTTTCTTGAATAGTTATCCAAAAAAATAATAAGGTTTGTAGGCAGTCACTTTCAGACTACATCAAGAGTATTGCTGTGATTTTTTGAAACTGAAAGTAACAATAGTGTTGAAATTTTGCCACATTAAATTGAAAAGATTCGACTTTTGAATGTTTAATGGCAAATATTGAGTAAAACTTTTTGCTGATGATTTTTAGCTTGAAAAATTTTAGAACAGATCCATCAACGAGTAAAGAGCCTCGGCGTAGTAGTACGATGGACGTGACACCACTTGAATGGAATGAATTTTTCGATAGGAAGCTTAGTTTGGACATTAACGGCGATGTGTTTTGCGTTTATAGAAAAGGAGACACGGGGCCTATGTTTTATATGCTTCACGGTGGTGGTTATTCTGGTCTGACGTGGGCAGCCGTGACAGTAAGTCTCTCACTCTTGAGCTTGGAACTTTTTCATTAAATATTTCACCTTTAAAGGAGAGTATTCAATTTATCGGAAATTTGTTTGAGTTATTGACTTCCAACGATAAAACCGATTAATAAAATATTACTATATTTCAAAGAATACGTGAATCAAATCAGGTTAGTTTTGTCATACAGAAAGAGAGATCACAAATGTAAAGATTTGTAAATCCTGTATAAATCTTATGTTAAATCTGGTAATTTTTATCCAGTTGCTTTTTGATCTTAATGAAACTTTATCCATTAATGAAAAATAATAATAACTTAGGAGAGGCTTTTATCACAACTTCGTTGTCGAATAGTAGCGCCAGATTTGCGTGGTCATGGTGACACAGTTACGGCAGATGAACAGGATTTATCTACCGAGCGTCAAATCGAAGATATTGTGGCTATACACAAAAATATATGTGCAGACGAAGTAATCCCAACATTTATAATAGGACATAGGTTAGCTTATTAAGATTCCTACGAAATATTTTTAAAAACTCAACTTCATTTATGAATGATTGATCATCGGTTTCATTTCGATTCTGGATTTCAATCTAGAAAAAAGTATTGGTGTTAGGTAGTTTTTTTTTCAAGCATGGGTGGTGCTCTTGCGGTACATGTGGCAGCCAGTGGTCGTATGAAAGGTATAATCGGTGTTGCTGTCATTGATGTTGTAGAAGGTACGGCTATGGAAGCATTGACAACGATGAAACATTTTCTAAAAAGTCGACCACAAAAATTTGGCAGTGTCGGTGGTATGTCTACACAAAATATTGACAAAGAAGAAATTTTTTCTATATGAAATAGAATATTGGGATAAGAGAAAGATTAGTTTGTAATTTATGACAGTTTTTTTAATGTCCGATATCAATATCTTACTAATTTGAATGTTTAAATAACGAAATTAAACGATTTAAACTAACAAACTAATATCATTTTTTACTTTTCTACATGTTCTGAGATTCAAAAGTTTAATATATTTAAGCCGCAGTAGAATGGTGCTGCAAATCAGGAACAGCAAAAAATTCTCGAGCTGCTCGCGTATCTATGCCTTCTCAAATTAAGAAGGCTGGCGACGTAAGCTTATCGCTGTTTTTTTGTTTTTTTCAACCTCTGTATTGATTTTATACACTACAGAAAAATGAATCTTCAATTTTTTTTGTCGATGATAGCTTTAATTTAGCGCTAAGTTTTTGCAGTTGTATACATGGAGAATTGATTTATCTAAAACGGAACCGCATTGGGTTGGATGGTTCAAAGGTCTTTCCAAACTGTTTCTCAGTTGTCGTGTACCGAAGCTCCTAGTTCTTGCTGGCATTGATAGGCTGGACACCGATCTAATTGTGAATTTAATTCGTTATATTCTTTTTTTTTTTCACTTCGTATTCGTTTGGTTTTCAAATTCTGTTAGTTTTCATCAGTCACAACTAACAATTTAAAAATTAAATTAAAAAAAATTTTAAAACAAATAATATACGCAAAATTTATATTTTAAATTTGGATGAAATATTTCATCAACTTTGTAGGTAGGGCAGATGCAAGGCAAATTTCAAGAAACGATATTGCCGAAAGCAGGTCATGCTGTACAGGAGGATTCTCCGGAAGAGCTTGCCGATACGCTGGCAAACTTTGCTTTCCGAAATCGATTTTGTTGTCCATGTTTTTCTTGACCGTGTGTGTTAATGTAGATCGATGATGGATGGCAAAGAATTAATTTATTTTATCGAAGTTTTATCTTCTTGTCTAAATCATTTTTAGGTTTCAGGTTATTATTTGTTGATTGTATGTTCAGTAAAATTAATTACATTTCAATACATTTTTACGCATAATTAATCTTACATATTTTCTGTATGCCTTATAATATAATTTTGTTATACAATCGAAAGAAATGCTTCATACAGTATATCATTATGCAACGTTGCCATTTTCATCAAATATGTATTCCGATCTGGTCAAGGTATCAGGAAGATATGGCACCTGAATTTACATTTTGTTTACAATCAAAATTATTAATTTGTAATTGGATATTTTTGGTTTCAAAAAGATACAAGAACTTATTTTATTCTATTAGTAGTACACTGATGATCATTTTTGAACTAATATTGGTCTTTCTTGTTAATGAAATCAAGTAATTAGTAGAATTGGAATACGAAGTGAAATAAGCAATTGGTAAACCGTAGGTGTCCGTTCGGCATATGTATCATCAACGTATGGTGCAAAGTTTTGCAATTCTTTTAGCTGATACTGTGATGGAATATGCAGCTTCTGTATCATATTATCCACTGAAATGAATGAAACATTTAAACAAATATTTCATCAAGTAATACAGAAGGATTATTTAGACATTAGAAGAAGGTATGACAAAAGTATTTTGATGCATTTTGTTCATTTAAATGATTTATTTTATCTTGTTTTGTATAGCATCATAAATGTATAATTATTTTTATATTATGTAATCATTGATGCGCATCATGTAATAGTACAAATCTATGCTTTCATAAATATTTTATATGATCTGATAGTTGTTGGATTTTGACAAGTGCTACTTGTTACTTACCAGGTTCAGTATTCATATCGAGCACATGGTAGAAAGATGACAAAGCATGAGTGTTACCCTTGCTTACTTTAGAATATGAATCAGGTTTTGAATGATTCGTCCAAGTCCAATTAGGAAATTTTTGTTGATTTGCTAAATTTTTAGTTAACATTTCAGATGAAAATGAACATTTGATGCTATTAAAATTATATACAGATTTAATAAATTTGTTTATAAAAATGTTTGATTACGTTTGTTAAGTTCCGAATAATTATCATGTTAAATATGAAAGCATTTTCAACCTGTTTTAATATCATATTCACTTTCAAATAAACTATAAACTGACTTCGAATCATCCATCCAATTATTCAGTTCAGTATCACTTTTGTTAGTTTCTAAAATGATCGGAAACATCTGTACTTTAAAAATATAAACCTATGCAAAGTTGTAAAATATTTCGAATAAACTTTACTAATGTATTATACTTATATTATAAATTTGTATTGAAATGTATTTGTTGCTGTACAATTTTTTTTTTTTGAAATTTCTAATCGAATTATTTTAAATGAAATTTCATATCATACTTTCGTTAGTATATCGATTGTAAATGCTTTGCTGATCACTTCCCATAACTTCCTCATGTTTTGGAATACCAGTTTCGGGAGTGAATTCGAACAAATATTGTTCACTATCACTATTGTATTGATTGTTAGTATCAAATGATAATGCTGAACTAATTGATATGGTATCAGCAGTAAAGCAAGTACTATCTCTAGGTAGTAGTAATAATTGTTCTCCGGTTGATGACGGTATTGAATAAGTCATATCATTGGTAGTATCCGTAATTTTATTTGCAATTATTGACATTCCGAAATTATTTAATATGAGAAAATGCTGTAATAAGAAACGTAATTAATTCAATTTATGAAAGAAAAACTTTATCAAATATCAAAAACTTGGATTTATGAAGAAACTTTTATCAAATATTAAAACCTGAATTTAAGACATGAGTAATATTTTTGAGTTTTTCCAGACTTCAAATTTACTTTTTTTCTCTATAATCGCTAATCATATTGTTTCTCAGGCTCTCTGATTATAATTTTAAAACATCAATTTATTAATTTAGTCAAAATATGTTTGTATATAAATAAACTAACCGGTTATAAACGAGCACTAATTGGCAATGATGAATGAAAGTTAATTCATCATTATGAAATATTAAAATTAGCATATTGCATTTGCATCATCAATAAATCAATGGATATGGTTTTTATTGCTTATATTCAAATCTATTTTATTATCGATAATCCGGTAGAAATTCTGTGATAAAATTATTCATATGATTAAAGTAATAATTAGCAGTATGATTAAAGTAATAATTAGCATTAGGATAAAAGTAATGATTAAAATAATATTTATAACAATTAGCATTTCCATTGAAGAAATTATTCATTATAATTTTTTTTGTAAGTTCAAAGCTTCTTTGTCACATGTATGATTTACCTTGTTTACTATTGTAGAAATAGCACCGATAATTATTTTTACTTATTGTAATTTTTTGATTTTAAGGTAAACTTATCTGCTTCCTTTAATTTCATAGGATATACACTCGATGACCTCTGTAATCATCAACTTTATCCACTCGATGACCTTTGTTATCATCAACTTTATCCAATCTTGTATATCTTGTCAATATCTTCTTACTATCAATTTCGTGTAATAATGACCTCACATCTTTGCTTTGCATGTTTAGTTTCGTCCATAATTAACTAATTAGCCTTTCTCTTATCGTTATCCGTAGCTTTTCTATAAAGCTCTAATTGACTTTCTTCAAAAATAAAAAAGTTAAACTTTGCCCAACTTAAAGGAAATAAATCTAATATGAAGGATTATTCATATGCCAAATAATCAATGATCAATCAATTTGTCACAACTCCGACTAATCAATAAAATTCAGCATGACATCATCGTTAGTAAGATCTCTCCTTCAAACAATCAAATATAGTCTTCACGTAAATTCAGGTGTGCTAAATAAAAAGCTTTCCTAAATACGAAAAGCTCACAAGGTTTATTTGAAATTGGTAGAGAATATTCATTGTGGTGATATTTCTTCATCCATTTTACCATCTTTTCCAAAAATTGATAAAAACTTTGCCGTAAAGTTTTTTAATAATTTACTCTAATAACTTTATTCGGTTGTAGTTTACAATGAAGTATCATTAATCACTATCATTGCTTTACTATAAAAGTCTTCAAGTTTTTTAATAATTTACTCTAATAACTTTATTCAATTGTAGTAGTTTACATGTATCATTGAATTATTGCTTTACTATTAAAGCCTTTATAGAGTTGTTCAAAACTTATTGACTAGGTATAACTTTTCTTTTCCTCCTCTTATGCACCTAATTTATGATTAATGTTTGGTTTGTTTTTTTATCAATAAATTTTCCAAATATTAAATTCAATGATTTGAAATATTCATCATAATATTTGTCTTTCAAATGTAAACATATGCATAACGAATAATTGTCGTTTAAAAAAAAAAAACTTTATTGAATAAACTAATAAATTTCGCCAAGAAAAAAAAAAGAAATACATAAAAAGCAGGTTGCTATATTAGCTAATAATAACATTCACAAACTTATGCTATGAAGAAAAGTGAAAAGTGAAAAAAGAGATATTATTTCAGAATTATATACGTATTTTCTTTTTTCATACGTATATTTTTCAATTAAGAATGGAAGATTGAATTTTGAAAAATTGAAAGAAATTAAGCAAAGCCAAAATAACTTGAAATAAAATACAAAACATTTTTAAAAGTACAAAACTTTTTTTGAAAAAAAAAACTTGAAAAAAAGGAACGTTTCGATGAAGCATCGATAAAATCAGTCATTTACTGGTTATGATGGGAATACATTCTTTCTTGATACGGATTAATTAATTAATTAATTAAATTTCATCCTTTTCATCCCAAAAATGAGTAATTTTAAGCAATCCATTCATTGATTTTTTTTTCTTTTTGTTAAGCAATAAAAATTTGAAATAATCAAAAGAAAATTAGCATTTCCCATCAAAAAAATAATCTTCCTAATATAAGAAAAAAAAAACGGAAAAATGATAATGATAAGATAAGATAAATGATAATGATAGTGCACAGATATCGTACTGAAATTAATTATTACAAATAGTTTGTATGAAATATTGATTACTAAATAAATTGTAACAAAATATAATTTGCATGTTTAAATTTATTTCACATTTTAACTTTATCATTAGAGAAATTTCAAATGCTTTTTTTTTGTTTTAAAACAAATAGATTGATTGGATGATTAAGCAATCAAAAGAAAATTAACAATTTTATTTCAAAATGAAATTCTAATTTATCAAAAATCTGAAATGGAAAAATAAGCTTTATAAATTTTGAATTATTCGAAATACAAACTAAAATCATACTTTTTTTTTCAAAGTAATCAAACAATTCCTCCTTCTCCTTTTCGTTCATTATAAAGATAAAAAATCTACTGAAATATAACAATTAAGTAAGCTTACTGATCTAGAGAAATATAACAATTAAGTAAGCTTACTCATCTACTGAAATATAACAGTTAAGTAAGCTTATTGATACATATTTCCATAGAAGATCAAGTAAATGAGCGTAAAATAAAAAATTTGATTTCAGTCAATTAAGTAAGTAATTTAAACGATTAAAATGCGAGGAAAAAAAAGAGTGTGGAACAAATGTACGTGAAATCATCTAGGAACAGGTTGTTCATTAATTAGCAATTGTTCTTAATTAACGGCGACAAAATAAGCAACGAAGAATTGAAAGTACGAATGATGCAAGCATCATTACTGCAACCACTGCCAGAACGACAATAACCCATGTCTGTAATTTGTTATTGTAATTGTAATTTGTAATTTATCGTATCAAATTTTAAACTTTATAACCTTATAGTTTAAATTGAAACAAAAAAAATGAATGAAAGATTTACTTATTACTTATTTTATTAATTTACTTGTTTTGTTATTACTTATTTTATTAAATTATTTGTTAATTATTTAATTATTTTATTAAATCAAAAAAAGGAATACTAAAATAAAAAAGATAATAGAATAACAGGAAAATAGAGAGAAATGATGAAGAGAATTAATTAATTAATTGAAATTAATTAACCTGTAGATTGAAACAGCATTCTTTGTTAGCAGCACCGCAACATTTATAGTAATGAAAAATGCTTGATGCTGGACATTGTGTACCAATAACCGGTACTGGACACCATGTTGCTCCATCCTAAAATGCAATGATCAATGCAAAATCAATACGTGATGATTGATTTATAGGAATTATTGAAGGAAATGAAATTTTTAATAAAATCTTTTAAAACTTTTTTTTATATCAAATTGAAGCATTGCTTTTATCTCTTCTCATTATTTCATGCTTTTCATTTTTTTCATTTGTTAATTAATTCAAATTTATTGATAGCATAAAAATGGCGAAGTTAAGAGAAGCAAGAATTAATGATAAACAAAATTTCATTCTTCATAACAGAAGTTCATAAAAGAATTTGGATAAATATATTGGGGGAACGAAATTCTTACTGATAATTTAGACTATTTACTGACAATTACAGATAATTCTTACTGGTAATTTAAATCATTTACTGATAATTCTTACTGGCAATTTAAATCATTTACTGATAATTCTTACTGGTAATTTAAATCATTTACTGATAATTTAAATCATTTACTGATAATTCTTACTGGTAATTTAAATCATTTACTGATAATTTAAATCATTTACTGATAATTCTTACTGGTAATTTAAATC